>CM053026.1:749614215-749675308 GCA_028564925.1 Lithobates sylvaticus | reverse complement strand
CCATCAATGCAACCTCACCAGTGGCCATCAATACAACCTTACCAGTGACCATAAAAACAGCCTCACTAGTGACCATCAGTGCAGTCTGATCAGTGCACATCGGTGCCCATCAGTGCAGCCTCATTAGTGCCCACAAATGCAGCCTGATCAGTGCCTATTCAATGCAGCCTCACAAGTGCCCACAAATGCAGCCTGATCAGTGCCCATCCAATGCATCCTCACCAGTGCAGCCTGATCAGTGCTCATCAGTGCCCATCAATGCAGCCTCATCAGTTCCCATCCATGCAGTCTAATCCGTGCCCATCCAATGCAGTCCCATCAGTACCCATCAATGCAGCCTCACCAGTGCCCATCTAATGCAGCCTCATCAGTGACCATCAGTGCAGCATGATCAGTGCTCATCGGCACAGCTTCATTAGTGCAGCCTGATCAGTGCCCATCAATGCAACCTGCAATGCAGAGAGAGGAGAGCCACTGGATTACACAGTGCAAGGATCTCTCGCTTACCTGGTGCGGCCGCTGTCATATGAAGTCCCACCTCCTGGACCATCTCATTCTGAGTAATCCAAATGGGCAGCCCAATGGGCCCAGCAGAACCCCTCCCTCTGCCCCAGCTTGTGGTGCACCCGCTCAGGTATCGGCCCTGCAAAGCGGGGACACACTTGGTCCAGGGACAGTGTCCTCAGTTCGCAGACTGTCCCTGGAAACCAGGGATGTCTGGTCACACTAGGCTAGTGGCCAGCAGGCCCCACAGGCCCCACAGACCATGGTCAGCAGACCAGCAGGACCCGCTGACCTGTGGGTCCTACCAGCTACTGACCTGTCGGTCCTGCCAGCCACTGACCTGTGGGTCCTGCTGGCCACTGACCTATGGGCCCTGCCGGCCACTGACTTGTGGGTCCTGCTAAGCACTGACTTGTGGGTCCTTCTGGCCGCTGACCTGTGGGTCCTGCTGGGAGCTCGCCATGGCCTATGGGATCCCAGTAGGACCTACAGGCCAGCTCCCAACAGGACCCACAGTGTTAAGGCCTTTTTTGAGGTACTGGATGGGCACTGGGACAGGGTAAATGTGGGGATAGATGGGATGTGGGGTCAGCTTTCCCTGGGGGTGTCAGGGTCTCTCACCTCAGTGATGACAGCTGTCAGTGCCAGCTCGGCAGGTCCTTGCATGGCCTCCTCCTGTCCTGAGGCTGGGGTCAAGTAAATTTGCAGCCAAAGCCAGTCACGTGGCTCCCAAGTTCTGTCTCCCTAGCATGCTCTGCCTCCAAGATCTGGGAGTTGTAGTTTCCAGGCTGCGCTGCTTCTCCACCTACTGGGAGTTTGAGAGTGTGCATAGTGGACTACAACTTCCAGAATGCAACAGCTTGTGTCAGCTAGCAGGCGGCTGTCAGCCCTGGCCATGGCGCCCGGCCTGACTTCCTCCAAGAAAAATAAAATTGCCAGCGGGCAGCAGGCGGCCGCCAGCCGTTTTAAATGTAAGTTAGGCCGGCTTGACAGGCTGTCACTGAAACTGGCCCACCAGGAAACTCTGGTAGTCCCGATGGCCAGTACATGCCTGGGCATATGTAACATTTGTAGCATAGAAGGCCTCTGTATAGTCTTAGGGGGTCATTGCTTTCTTTTTGACTGTGTTGTTTTATTCTTGTATAAGCTGTTTGTGTTAATAGAACTACATCTTCATTCAATTTGGTTACTCATTACTCATCAGGGGTATACCAGTGCAGTTTACGTGGTAACATTGTTGGTCCATGCTCCAGATTTTACTTAGAGAGCTGTTTTATTCAGCAGCTCTTTCAGGGGTGTGCTACATTAATGAGATAGAAACGTCTCTAAGGCCGCGTACACACGAGCGGACTTTCCCACGGGAAATTTCTTTTTTTCCTCCCAAAAGTCTGGCGGACTAAGTTTTATGTTCAGACTTAAAATTGTCCGTTGGACTCGGCAGTCCGGCGGACAATCCTGTGGTCTGTGTGCTAGTCCGCGGGACTTTTGAAATGAACGGACTTGCACACGGAGGAAAGTCCGTTCATTTAGAACGTGACTCCAGGTAGATGGGACTAGCAAAACCAGTGAATGTTGCCGCGCTAGCCCCGTCACCTGGTATAGATTTAAAGGGGAATCCCTACGCCCAAAAAAACGGCGTGGGGGTCCCCCCAAATCCATCTCAGACCCTTATCTGAGCACGCAGCAAGGCCGGTCAGGAAAGGGGGTGGGGACGAGCGAGCGCCCCCCCACCTCCTGAGCCGTACCAGGCCGTGTGCCCTCAACATGGGGGGTGCCCTGGGGAAAGGGGGGCCCTGCGGCCCACCCACCCCAAAGCACCTTTGTCCCCATGTTGATGAGGACAAGGGCTTCTTCCCGACAACCCTGGCCGTTGGTTGTCGGGGTCTGCGGGCGGGGGCTTATCGGAATCCGATACCGGCCCCCCACCCTATGTGAATGAGTATGGGGTACGATGTACCTCTACCCATTCACCTAAGGAAAAAAGTGTAAATAAAAAAAGACACAATTATTTAAAATATTTTATTGCACAGCTCCGGGGGTCTTCTTCCGTCTTGGAGGGTCTTCTCGCCGGACTCCTCCGCTATCTTCTGCTCTTTTACCTAGCTCTTTCACTAGCGGAGGAGCCCGGCTTTCTTCTTCATCGTCGCCGTCGTCGTCTGGGGGTCTCGTTCCGCCTTCGGGGGTCTTGTCCCACTCTTCCGTTCTTCTTGCGGCTGTCGCCGCCGCCTTCTGCGTCGTCTTCTTCTTCTTCTTCCGATGTTGACTCATCGCTCTCTCTGGCCGGAATGGCAGAGACACTCGGTGTTGTGACTTATATAGGGACAAGGGGTGGGGCAACTGGCTCATGTCACATGGTGACCCCGCCCCCATATGATGTCACAGTCTCAGCATCCTCCGGGACTGTGACATCATATGGGGCGGGGTCACCATGTGACATGAGCCCCCTGCCCGCAGACCCCGACAACCAACGGCCAGGGTTGTCAGGAAGAGGCCCTTGTCCTCATCAACATGGGGACAAGGTGCTATGGGGTGGGGGGCCGCAGGGCTCCCCTTTCCCCAGGGCACCCCCCATGTTGAGGGCACGTGACCTGGTACTGCTCAGGAGGGGGGGGCGCTCGCTCGTCCCCACCTCCTTTCCTGACCCGCCGGGCTGCGTGCTCGGATAAGGGTCTGAGATGGATTTGGGGGGGACCCCCACGCCGGTTTTTTGGTGCAGTGATTCCCCTTTAAATCCATACCAGGTGACGGGGGTAGCACGTGGCATTCACTGCCTTTGCTAGTCCTGTCTACCTGGAGTCACGTTCTAAATGAACGTGTGTCGGCAAGTCCGTTCATTTCAAAAGTCCCGCAGACTTTTTCAAAAAAGCCGGCGGATTGTCTGCCGGAAAAGTCCGGGCGTGTGTGGGCAAGTCCACACGATCGTAAAGTCCGGAAGAACTCCGCTGGAAAGTCCGGCGGTTTGTCTGCTGGACTAGGTCCGGTGGACAATCCCACCGGAAAGTCCGAGCGTGTGTACGCCGCATAACAGAGCCTCAAATATCAGTAAAAATCCAGCAAGGGTTTTAACCCTTCTCTCTAAAACATCTAAAATGTTCAACACATCTAAAACAAAAAGTTTTGGGCTTGATATTTTTTCTACATAAAGGATGTAGTTTAGGGTTTAGCCAACTTTAAAAAAACATGACTGCATTCCCCAAACATTAACTTTATTTATTTATTTTTTCTTGAAAGTTACACCATTTTTTGAAACATGTTGTTATTGAAAATGAAGGTAAGGAAAAAAAAAAATCTTTAATGAACTTGGAGAAATGAACAGCGAATACCTCTTCTGTAACCTGGTGTGTGATTCAAATGATAGAGTATTAAGATTTGTAGGCCACTTCAAACCATATAGGAAGCCTACATTCTATGGAAGTTCAATAATCTGGAAAACTGGAAGCAAGGTGAATCAAACTTATTATTGTATCTGTGCAGAATATAGTTTTATTTATTACTTTTCAGTTCAGTTTTTACTGTTCAAGCTAACAAAAGACTTATTGTACCGTATATATTCTTCTCCATCTGTATCAATGAGATTGGAACTAGTCAATGAAGTTGTTGGTGAACCTTTCTAGCTCTTCTCTTTTTCTAGATTTGTTCTTTTTTATCCCCAATCTGCATTCACTATATATTCAATTGTTCACCTCTTTGCCTAGTCTACCTGTTTTGATATATTTCTTTTTTTTTATTTGCATATAACTGCCTCAAAAAAATGTCTAAAGGGGAAATTAGAGCTCTGTGATATTCAGTGCAAAGTGTGAAAAAACAGCCAAACAATTATAATTACCGTATTTATCGGCGTATAACATGCGCCAGGGTATAACACGCACCCCAAGTTTAGGAGGGAATTTTAAGGAAAAAAAACTTTTAGGATGGAAGTTTAAAGAAAAAAAAACCTTACATTTAAATGCCCATCAATGCAGCCTTATCAGTGTCCATTGCAGCCTTGCTAGTGCAGCCTTGTCCCAGTGCAGCCTTGTCAGTGCAACCTTGCCAGTGGAGCCTTGTCCCAGTGCAGTCTTGTCCCAGTGCAACCTTGTCCCAGTGCAGCCTTTCCCCAGTGCAGCCTTTCCCCTCAGTGTCCATCGCCATTTAAAATTGGCGCCGCCCAGGACAGTATCCGATGGGGGACACTATCTGACAGGACACCGGAGCAGAGCAAACGCCGCCGAGATAGCAGGGACTGGGTGGAGCCAAGATACACATAGCCGAGTGTACTCGGCTCTTCTCGGCTCCACTCACAGTCACACCCAGTCCCGCCCTATGATGGACATAACACAGGTCCAATGGCGGGACTGGACGTGACTGTGAGCGGAGCCGAGAAGAACCAAGTACACTCGGCTATGTGTATCTCGGCGGCGAACGATCCACTCTGCTCACAGTCAGCGGAGATCGACGGGGGATCGGCGTATAACACGCACCCACGATTTCCCCCTGATTTTAAGGGGGAAAACGTGTGTGTTATACGCCGATAAGTACGGTATACATATAATTATAATATAGGGAAGGGATTTTTTTGTTAGCTTAGTGGGTGTGGTGAAGCTTTTGAAATCCATCATCCCATCATGTGCAAGCCAAAATAAGTGACTGGGTGTTCTTTGCAAAGTTCATTTTTACTGCATTTACTAATCTAAAGAAAATTTATTTGCATAGTGAAAGGCCTATTTGTCTTTCAAAATCATCCCTAGAAATTACTTCTGAGACGAACATTCTAACTCATATATTTCCAATTTAAACCATGGTCAGAGATTTGTGCCACCAATTTGAGGTATGTTGTTATTAATCATGTTTTGTTTTAAAAGGTTCCAAGATCCAGATGTACAGACAATTGCTTACCGGGAAGCAGAAAAATCTTTAATAATACACTGGAAATTTGTTGTTATGGCTGTGTCCCATGTTCTGAAGGAGAAATCTCAAATAAAACCGGTACTATTTTCTTTTACTTCAATGCCCAGCTATCACTTAAAGTGTTTGTTAACCCATATATATATATAAATCACTGGCAGACCCTCTATTATAGGCAGACATAGCACATTGTAGTTGTCTTTTATAAAAACAAGGCATGTAAATACCATTTTACAACAATCTTCAGGCCAGTCACATGACTCTCGGCTGCTCCGATGGATGGCTTCTACAGGAGGGGCCGAGCTCTCCCTCTGATGTCAGTTGGGGAGATCACATGGCCGCTCAGCCCCTCCTGCAGTAGCCCTGGAAACTGTCCGAGAGTCACGTGACCGGCCTGAAGATCGCACTAAATCTGTATTTACAAGCCAATTTTTTTTTAAAAGACTAATACAGTGTGCTATGCCAAAATATAATAGAGGGGCTGGCAGTGACCTTTTCTAACTTATTTGTACTAATAGCGGTGGGGAAGAGGGGGGCGAGACAGAAACTCACAACACGGAGCTGACAGGCAAGGAGGAGGGTGAGGGGGAGAGAGGAGAGCAGAGAGGACAGCTGTGGATGAGGAAGGGACATACACTGACCACGGTGGTCAGGGCTCAGCAGCCCTGATTATCGTGGTCAGTGTAGAGAGGGGAATACAGAAAATGGCAGGTTCAGGGAGGTTTTTAACAGTTTAGAGAGGGGCAGATTACACAGCAAAAGCAATGTGATATTTAATCTGCTTTAAGGGACCAGGGTCTGTATTTTTTTTGGGGGGGGGGGGGGTTAACAAACACTTTAAATACTTGGAACTAATCTCTGAATGACCTTTCTCTTCTATTTGTATTAGATCATATTGGGGGTTGGGGGGATTAGGTGACTCATTCCTTGACCTGTTCTTTAAAAAAAAAAATGAAACAGCATGCCTGGTGAAATCTTGACAAAGAAAGTGCAACAAAAGGGGAATAATATGTATGGACCTAACATATCTCCTCCAGTATTGTAACTACAATGAGTAAATGTCCTAGTCAGCATAAGGTAGAACTTTTTAACATACAGATAACTTATGTCCCTAAGGGAAGGAAAACTCTTAAGAGAAGGGATTTACAAATCCCAACACTTTTTGAGAAGGAGAGAAGGGCTCCACTCTGTCAGCTGTCATCTCCTATCTCCCCTTTCTCCCACAGGAGACCTTGAAGGAATGAGTCACAATCTTTCAGTGGACTTGGGTACCCGTTTCGGAGATTAAGTCAAGGTATATTGGGAGAGCAGGTATAGGCCGACCATAGCATCCATGTGTCCCCACATTTATCCTCTCTATTATACAATGTAGCTGTTAAGCTTTCCAGGTTTCTGATTTCATTCAGTCTATTGTCTGCTCCAGGCAGAAATTAAGAATATAGAAACACTGGATGGAGATGAATAGGGGACAACCTTTTTTGGGAAAATGTTTGGTGGATGACTGCGATAGTGACACCAATCATGGGATCCATTCTTTAATGGATCAATAATGTTTAAGTGATTAACTGATACCCAAGGAAGAGAGGATAGGGAGATAAATGCAGTTCAATGCATGCCCACAATTTAGACTGTGGCATTGAGCACTAGATGTGCAATTAGTTTTGTTCTGATTTCTTTTTTTGACTAAATTCGACAAATTTGTTAATTCAGAAATATTCAAGTTAATGAAAACCTGTTTAATAAATTTTTCCATAAATGCGTAAATTCGTAATTTAGAAATTCCGAAAATTTGAAAGTTTGAAAGTCTGATATAATGACAAACTAACTAATAATAATAACTATTACTAACTATTAAATTATAGGTGTTGGAATTTCCTTTAAAATTTGGCTGTTAGTGAACTTAAAATATATGAATTATCCGAAAAAACAAATGCTGCATCTAAATGAATGGAACGTAACAAATTAATAATAATAAATAATAATAATTTTAAAAAATTTATAAAAAAAAATGTTTTATTATTATTTATTACTATTAATTTGTTACGTTGCATTAATTTAGATGTGGCATTCGTTATTTTGGATAATTCATAACTTCGGATAAATTTGTATTCGTTATGTTCATAAACATCAAAATTTGAAAGGAAATTCCAATACCTATAATTTAATAGTTAGTTATTAATAGTTAGTTAGTTATTATTTCGGATTTTCGAATTTTCAGATTTACGATTTTACGAATTTACGAATACTGCATTTAAATGAATGGAACATAACGAATTCAAATTTTTCAGAAGTTACACACTTATTCAAAATAATGGATTTCGATCATAACTAATGTGGATAGGGGATATTACTGCGCCAACTCAATTAGTGAAGAAAAATTAACAGCTGCTACATAAGAAAGTGACACAAATTCAATGCAAAAGGTCAGTGAAAAATGTAGCACTAAAAATATAAAACAATAAACAAGTATTGTGTGTAAATATTAAAAACGTTGTGATGAAAATCAATCTCAAATATAATGAATAGAAAACAGAACACGTTTCACCTTTCGGAACTTTCTCACCTATGTTTCTACTCATTATATACATGTTCTGTTTTTATATTCATTATATTTGAGATTGATTTTTATCACAAAGTTGTTATTATTTACACACAATACTTGTTTATTGTTTCATATTTTTAGTGCTACATTTTTCACTGATTTTTTGCATTGAATTTTTGATCAAAACGAATGACTCCAAAAACTAAAGAAAAAACAAATGAAACGAAAATGAACACATTTTTTGGCAGTGTACGTGTCTATTGAGCACCATGTTACTACTCTGGAATATAGATGGCCTTGCGGTTCACCCCGCGGTCGGTTCGCGGCGAACTTTGCTCGTTCGCGATTCGCCAAACCGGCAGACATATGGCGCTGTTCGTGGCCACCATATTATTTTACATTGTGAAGAACTTTGACCCATGACACATCCATCATGTGGTACAGGACAGCCAATTGAGACATTTCAGTATAGGGATAAACCCCCTACCTTATAAATAGACCTGATCTGGATGCCATTTTACATTCTGTCTTTTGTCAGTGTAGGGAGAGTTTGCTTTGTGGAGCAGGGACAGTCAGTAATCACTAGCTATTAGGTCCACAAAAGTCCTTTTAAGGGCTGGCATAGGTGTACAGTATATAGGGGTGTAATACACTTATAATATACTTTCAAATATAGAAAGCATATTATAGTGCATTTCTACTGTGCAGCATTGTGACTGCTGAGCGGTTCTGCAGCTCTTTTGTCAGTGTAGGGAGAGGTTGCTGTGTGTCGCAGGGACAGATTTTAGCGACACAAATCCCTAACGAATATAGGTCCACAAAAGTCCTTTTAAGGACTGGTATAGGTGTACTATTTGATGTGCAGTATATAGGGGTGTAATACACATATAAAATACTTTCAAATATAGAAAGCATATTGTACGGCATTTTTACTGTGCAGCATTGTGACTGCTGAGCAGTTCTGCAGCTCTTTTGTCAGTGTAGGGAGAGGTTGCTGTGTGTCGCAGGGACAGATTGTAGCGACACAAATCACTAACGAATATAGGTCCACAAAAGTCCTTTTAAGGACTGGTATAGGTGTACTATTTGGTGTGCAGTATATAGGGGTGCAATACACGTATAAAATACTTTCAAATATAGAAAGCATAGTCTATATACTGCAAAGGCAGTCTGCGGCAGTCTGCGGAGCAAGGAATCCTTCCCTCCGACAGGTCACCAGGCCTCTCCCGAGACAGCAATCTTTATCACTCGCATCCTGTTATGGGACCGATCCTCCCCTGGCTTCCTCTTAGTCAGAGCGGTCGCCCTCACCTGGGCTCCCTGGGTTTCCTTTCTGGCTTTGTAGACCCAGTTAAAGGTACTGGGCCTACCTGGAACTCCGTAGCCTCGGGCTGAAAGTGCCTGGGACCCCACAGTCAATGCTCATATCCCCCCTCGAGGGGATACACTCCTCCGGTTACAGATCCCCTGGTATTCGCGCCCAGAACAATGGCGTCTGAAGCTTTTTTACCCTCTTCCAGCATGTGCAGCGGGTAGACCACGCCCACTGCACGGCTGCAGAGAGAGGACACCCAATAGCCACTCCATCACCTGTGGTTCAGCCCCGGGTACAAGTGTCAGCACCACCTATACACCTAAGGGGAACTGCACGCCAGGTGAAACAGCAGCAAGGCAGAATCCAAACAATTAGAAGACCCGAGCCAACTATTGCTCAGGTCACCCCTAAATTTGGGATACCCCCTACAATAACTTATATAAAAAAAAAATGATGGCAACTTTTCCTAAAGCAGGATCATCTCCTGCACTCCCTTCATAGCCTGGCCTGGCCTTGCCTCTCCTCCATGGCCTTCATGCACTCCTGAATTAATGAAATTTCACAGATAAAAAAAAGAATGTTTGTCGTTGTCGATCCCAGATTCGCTTAATACTTCTGGTATGTCAGTGTCCATGTTGTGGAACTATGTGTGCACAGCTAGTAAGTATTTTGTGGCTGCAAATATGACCTGGAGGTTTTTAATGTTCGCCTGCCATTAAAATGAATGGGGCCCGCCGCCAACCTGAGGTTCGCGAACATTTGTGCGCGTTGGCGCAATCGCATTCGCGAACCGTCCTATTAGATGTTCATCCATCACTACTCTGGAAAGGTGCAGGGTCTTTTAATATTCTGAGCTATGACTAAACAACAATGATGTTGTGAAGCGCGCCAGCTGTTTGTCCTGCTTCTGTTGTCACGTGAACTTTGACTATTCATTAGAATAAAGGCTTTTATCGGAGTGCGGCTGTCCAGAATCCATTTCTTCAATATTGCTCGTGGCTTCCACTTTGAGGAGGGAGTTTTCTTCAGTACACCACTTGGATCGGTTCACCCTTTTGTTCTCTTTTAATATTCTGCCAGGTCAGGGAGGGCAAATCCCTTGCTTCTTTTCAGGATGGTGAGCAAGGAGAGTCTTGTCCAGCCAACCTTGCCACTCCAGATGAGATTGGTTAGCATGGTGTGCAAGGATCCAAAAAAAGATTGGGGGCTTTTGATATGTAGCATTTGAATTATACATATAGTCCGTGGCAACATTGTTATTTTGAAAGCATTACACCTGCCAAACCACGTAAGGGTTAATGTGTGCCACTTTCAAAATTCTGTGTGGATTTTCACGAACAGTGGGGCAAAATTGACCTTGAAAAGTGTGCCTGGATTTGAAGCAATTTTGGTACCCAAGAACTTCAGACTTGTTCCTCTTTATTATATTAATCAGACAGGTTTACAATTAGTAACACTGCTAATTAAAAATGTAAGACTGTCAAAAAGAAAGGATAATAAAAAAATATATATATATTTTTGATTTCACAGACAGTGACAACTGCATAAAGTGTTTGGATACTGAGTGCTCAAATGATGAGAAGACTGAGTGCATTCCCAAAACTGAAGAATATTTGTCATACACCGAAGGACTTGCTATAGCTCTCTCTTCTGCCTCAATTCTCTTTTTAATTATCACTGTTCTCATAATATTGGTTTTCATATCAAATCATAGCACACCGATTGTAAAAGCCAATAACAGGAATCTAAGTTTTATTCTTCTTGTGTCCATTCTAATGTCATTCCTATGTGTGTTTTTGTTTATTGGTCGTCCTACCGACACAACCTGTATGTATCGGCAAGTCTTGTTTGGAATTGTCTTCTCAACTGCTGTTTCTTCTGTTTTAGCCAAAACTATTACAGTCTATGTCGCTTTCAAAGCTTCCAAACCTGGAAGTCAGTGGAAAAAAATTATTGGGAACAAAGTGACTGTTTTTATAGTCTTGTTTTGCTCCTGTGTACAAATTTTAATCAGCATAGCTTGGCTGTCCATTAACCCTCCTTTCCAGGAAATGGACATTCACTCCAGCAATAGAAAAATCATTGTTCAATGTAATGAAGGTTCAGTTATTGGCTTCTATTCTGTTTTAGGGTATATGGGGTTTCTGGCATCTGTCAGCTTTGTTATAGCATATATGTCCAAAATGTTACCAGATAGTTTTAATGAAGCCAAATACATCACCTTCAGCATGCTGGTGTTCTGCAGTGTCTGGATTACCATGATTCCAGCTTATCTGAGCACCAAAGGGAAATATATGGTGGCTGTAGAAATTTTTGCCATATTATCTTCAAATACTGGACTTTTAGGTTGTATATTTTTACCTAAATGTCATCTTATTTTATTCAAACCATTATTTAATACAAAAGGTTACATTCTTAGTCATGGTAAAAAATAAACATGTAAATACATTGTAGGCCCATTCCACAAAACTGGCATTTTAATTCTACATAGCAGCTTGTAGTCCAATCAGAAGGATCAACAATTCACATATTTTTGATTCCCCTAAATATTTTCATGCAAAGCCCCCTTGACGCCAACAAAGTGAAAATATGCATCACCCTGGTACCATTTTTTATTACAAGCAGCAGGAGGGAATGTCCCCCCCCCCTTTAGCCGCTTTCAGCAGCTTGCCCAGGCTTTCCCGTCCAACACGGAGGCTTGAGCGACCAGCTGGCACATCTGCCGGCTGGATGGAGACCCGAACAAAGTCTGATTCGACTTTAATTGGGTCTCAAATCTAGTAACCCAAAAGCGATGTCAATGCATCACTTCCGGTTTGCAAGCTTCAAAGGCGCCGAATTAAAAAAATTACAGTATTTAAAACAGCTAAAGTTGGCAGATCCCTCCATAAAGAGTACCTGCCATTGCCTATTACTGTCACAAGGGATGTTTATATTCCTTGTGACAGCAATAAAAGTTATCAGATTTTTTTGACTTGAATCACTTGACAACCGGGCACTTAAACCCCCCTCATCATGACCAGACCAATTTTCAGCTTTCGGTGCGCTCACACTTTGATTGATAATTACTCAGTCATTTAATACTGTACCCAAATTTACTTTTTGTCCTTTTTTCATACAAATAGAGATTTCTTTTCTCTGGGTTTTTATATTTTTGTGCGCTATAAATGAAAAAAAAACAAAAATTTTGAGAAAAAAAGCATTTTTCTTTGTTTCTGTGATAAAATTTTGCAAATTATTAATTTTTCTTCATAAATTTTGTCCACAATTTATACTGCTACATATCTTTGGTAAAAATAACCCAAATTAGTGGATGTTATTTGGTCTTTGTGAAAGTTAGAGAGTCTACAAGCTGTGGTGCAAATCATAACAAATTGATCACACCTAATGTACTGGTGGCATATCTCATTTCTTGTGACCCGAACAAGCCAGGAAAGTACAAATACCCCCCAAATGACCCCTTTTTTGAATGTAGACATTCCAAGGTATTTAGTAAGATGCATGGTGAGGTTTTTGATGTTGTCATTTTTTTCCACAATTCTTTGCAAAATTAAGATTTTTTTCCCATAAAATTGCCATTGTAATAGATTATTTCTCTCACATGGCATGTGTATACCACAAATGACACCCCAAAATACATTCTGCTACTCCTCCTGAGTATTATGATACCACATGTGTGTGATTTTTCCACAGCCTAGCCACATAGAGAGGCCCAACATGCAGGGGGCACCATCAGGTGTTCTAGGAGCATAAATTACACATCTAACTTGTTGACTACCTATTACACTTTTGAAGACCCTGGAGCACCAGGACAATAACATGTGACACTGATGTGGCACTGATGACAGATGTCACTGATACGTGGCACTGATGGCACGAGACACTGATGTGGCACTGATGACAGATGGCACTAATACGTGGCACTGATGACACGTGACACTGATGACAGATGGTACTAATACGTGGCACTGATGACAGATGGCACTAATATGTGGCACTGATGACACATGACACTGATGACAGATGGCACTGATACGTGGTACTTATGACACGTGACACTGATAACAGATGGCACGTGGCACTGGGGACAGGTGGCACTGGGGGCAGGTGGCACTGGAGGCAGGTGTCACTGGGGACATAGGGCACTGATAGTTGGCACTGGGGACAGATGGCACTGAAAGGTGGCACTGGGGACAGATGGCACTGATAGGTGACACTGGGGACAGGGGGCACTGGGGACAGATGGCACTGATGGGTTGCACTGGGGACAGTTGGCACTGATAGGTGGCATTGGGGACAGATGGCACTGACAGTTGGCACTGGGGACAGATGGCACTGATAGGTGGCACTGGGGACAGATGGCACTGTGGGCACTGTGTTGTGTGATTTTTTTCACTCACGCTGCAGGGGGAAGCTCTCCCTCCTCACACGCGGTCTCTGTGTGAGAAGGGAGAGCCGGCAATGAGAGATTATCTCATATGTTTACACTTGAGATCATCTCTCATTGGAAGCTCCGATCGAGTGCTAAATGGCCGCTGTGATTGGACATTTAGCACGATCTGTGATTGGCTGTGTCCAAGGGACACGGCCAGCACAGAATTTCCCCGATGCACGCCAGCGGCGGCGTACAGAGGGGAAGTAAACTGGAGGATGTCCAGGGACGCCCTCCCGGCAATTGAGCGCTGCACTGTAGCTGTCTTTCGGCTATAGCGCGGGCGCAAAGTGGTTAAGGAAACAGTGTAAAAAAATAAATAAATAAGAAAAAAAATTAATTAAAGAGTCCAATACCTCCATTCTCACACTCAGAAGCAAACTCAAACGTAAGTCGCACCCGCAATTGTAAATCGTGTTCAAACCACACATGTGTGGTATCGCCTCGATCGTTAGAGGAAGAGCAATAATTATTATATTATTATTATTATATTATTATAACTCTAAACTTGTAACCTGTAGAAATTTTTAAAACGTTGCCTATGGAGATTTTTAAGTGCCGCAGTTTGTGGCCATTCCACGAGTGTGACCATTTTAAAGCATGACATGTTCGGTATCTATTTACGATCAGTAACATCATCGTTCACATTATACAAAATAATTGGGCTCACTTTACTGTTTTTTTTTTTTTTTTTATTCATGAAAGTGTATTTCTTAAAAAAAATTGCAGTTGAAAGACTGCTACACAAATACAGTGTGACATAAAATATTGCAATGATCGCCATTTTATTCTCTACGGTCTCTGCTAAATATATATATATATATATATATATATATATATAAATATATATATATATATATATATATATATATATATACACTGGGCCTTTTTTCTGCCTGAACTTGCCGGAATGGAGTTCCGCCACCTCTGGCAGCCCTGTCCTCTCCCTCTTGTCACGTAACACAGAAAAGTAAAAGAATCACATGATGCTGGATGTTTACAGATGGATGTCCCAGCAGGTCTCAACGCTGCAATCGCCCACATTGTTTGTAAATATGGGGCTTGGGGAGGCAGCTTCTTTCTCCACCTGCAGCCTGTTACAACTGTGTGTAGCACAAAGCGGAGCGAAGTTCTGTGAAACTCCTCCTCTACTCCATGCTACATTCCTAATAGGCAGAGCTGCAGGAACGTCACTGTGTTGAAAAAAAAAAAAAGCCCGGGTACAGCTATCAGAGCCGTGATGGCTGAATTCTGCATATGGTGACAGAGAGCTGTGGGGGAGGCGGACAAACTGTGAACAGGTAAGAGAGCTTTTTGTGTGGGGGTGGGAGGATTTGTGAGAAAGCTGGAAGGAGGGATCTGTGAAAAAGGTGAGAGAGCTGGGGGAGGGGGATATGTAAAAAGGTGAGCGAGCTGGGGGAGGGGGATCTGTAAAAAGGTGAGAGAGCAGGGGGAGGGGGATCTGTAAAAAGGTGAGAGAGCTAGGGGATGGGGATCTGTAAAAAGGTGAGAGATTTGTGATTTGTGCAAAGGGGAGAGCTGCAAAAGGGTAGATTTGTGTAGGGGTTATAGCAGGGAAGGGGGTTTTCAGAGTGTGCAGAGGTGAAAGCTGTGAGGATAAGCTGTAGATGGGGGTGCTGAGGTGAGTTGTGGACTGGGGCTGTAATCTGTGGATGGAGGGGTGCAGAGGTGAGATGTTAATGGGGTACAAACTACAAAGGTGAGTTGTGGATGGGGTGCTAAGGTGAACTGTGGAAAAAGTGCGTAGTTGAACTGTGGATGGGACAGAAGAGGTGGGTTGTGGATGGGGAGGTGTGTAGGTGGGCTGTGGATGTTGGGCACAGAGCTGAACTGGGGATTTGGGGGGGCACAGAGAAAAGCAAAGAGGTGTGCAGAGGCAAGTAATTGATGGTTACTTTGAGGGGCGGGGGATTTTTGCTTGGAGAGGACAAGGGAACTTTGCTGGGGGGCAGCAAAGTATACAGAGTTCAGTAACCAAGAGTATGTGATGTATGGTAGGGTATGCAGGGTGCAACAGTGAGGATTTAGTAAAATACCTTGTACATTACCTAGTCATAACTGTATGATGTGCTATACATTACATACCTCTTACAGTCGTATGATACATGGCCCCTGGACAATACTAATGACATCTGCACTCTGTAAATGGGTTTTACGTTACGTACTACAGCCTAGTATAAAGAGAATGGGGGTCACGATTATATAAAGTATAGCACAGTATACAGGGGTAGTGGTTAGGAGTGTGTATAATTTGCCTCAGATTATGTATGTACAGTGTACATTACATACTCCTGATCCTGTACATGTTTATGGCTACTGCACCCTGTATGATATGCACTCCCGAGTCCTGTACTCTGTGTGTTTCACTTTTCTGAACCTAGCGCCTTCTGCGATATACAGTTCTGAGCCTCAATCACACCCACTATTTGGCAACCATGTAATTTTCACCACTAAAGGAAGGTGTGGCTGGGGGGCAGGGTTGTGTGCGTGGTTGAGGTTGGGCATTGGCTGGAGAGGGTGAGTTCCAGCACCTATTTTCTGAGAAAAAAGGCCCTGTGTATATATATATATATATATATATATATATATATATATATATATATATATATATATATATATATTCAGGGCCTTGCAAAAGTATTCACCCCATTGGCTTTTAACCTATTTTGTTACATAACAGCCTTTAGTTCAATGTTTTTTTTAATCTGACTTATATGTGATGGATCAGAACACAATAGTCTATGTTGGTGAAGTAAAATTAGAAAAGTATATACTTAAAACTATTGATAATTGGCATGTGCGTATATATTCGCCCCCTTTGTTATGAAGCCCATAAAAAGCTCTGGTGCAACCAATTACCTTCAGAAGTCACATAATTAGTGAAATTATGTCCACCTGTGTGCAATCTAAGTGTCACATGATCTGTCATTACATATACACACTTTTTTGAAAGGCCCCAGAGGCTGCAACACCTAAGCAAGAGGCACCACTAACCAAACACTGCCATGAAGACCAAGGAACTCTCCAAACAAGTAAGGGACAATGTTGTTGAGAAGTACAAGTCAGGGTTAGGTTATAAAAAAATCCAAACCTTTGATGATCCCTAGGAGCACCATGAAATGGAAAGAAGAACCTAAGGTAACCCTGGAGGAGCTGCAGAGTTCCACAGCAGAGACTGGAGTATCTGTGCATAGGACGACAATAAGCCGTACACTCCATAAAGTTGGGCTTCATGGCAGAGCGGACAGAAGAAAGCCATTACTTTCAGCAAAAAACAAAAATGGCACGTTTTGAGTTTGCGAAAAGGCATGTGGGAGACTCCCAAAATGTATGGAGGAAGGTGCTCTGGTCTGATGAGACTAAAATACTACTTTTTGGCCATCAAAGAAAATGCTATGTCTGGTGAAAACCCAACACATCACCCAAAGAACACCAACCCCACAGTGAAACATGGTGGTGGCAGCATCATGCCGTGGGGATGTTTTTCAGCAGTCGGGACTGGGAAACTTGTCAGAGTTGAGGGAAAGATGGATGGTGCTAAATACAGGGATATTCTTGAGCAAAACCTGTACCACTCTGTGTGTGATTTGAGGCTAGGATGGAGGTTCACCTTCCAGCAGGACAATGACCCCAAACACACTGCTAAAGCAACACTTGAGTGGTTTAAGGGGAAACATGTAAATGTGTTGAAATTGCCTAGTCAAAGCCCAGACCTCAATCCAATAGAAAATCTGTGGTCAGACTTAAAGATTGCTGTTCACAAGCGCAAAGCATCTAACTTGAAGGAGCTGGAGCAGGTTTGCAAGGAGGAATGGGCAAAAATCCCAGTGGTAACATATGGCAAGCTCATAGAGACTTATCCAAAGCGACTTGGAGCTGTGATAGCCACAAAAGGTGGCTTTAAAAAGTATTGACTTTAGGGGGGTGAATAGTTATGCACATTTACTTCTTCTGTATTTATGTCCTATTTGTTGTTTGCTTCACAATAAAAAAAAAAAAAAAAACATCTTCATAGTTGTGGGCATGTTCTGTAAATTAAATGCTGCAAACCCTCAAACAATCCATGTTAATTCCAGGTCAAGAGGCAACAAAACATGAAAAATGCCAAGGGGGGTGAATACTTTTGCAAGGCACTATACATATATATATATATATATATATATATATATATATATATATATATATATACAGTGGTGTGAAAAAGTGTTTGCCCCCTTCCTCATTTCCTGTTCCTTTGCATGTTTGTCACACTTAAGTGTTTCGGAACATCAAACCAATTTAAACAATAGTCAAGGACAACACAAGTAAACACAAAATGCAATTTGTAAATGAAGGTGTTTATTATTAAAGGGGAAAAAAAATCCAAACCATCATGGCCCTGTGTGAAAAAGTGATTGCCCCCCTTGTTAAAACATACTATAACTGTGGTTGTCCACACCTGTGTTCAATTTCTCTAGCCACACCCAGGCCTGATTATTGCCACACCTGTTCACAATCAAGGCATCACTTAAATAGGAGCTGCTTGACACAGTAAGGTCCACCAGAAGATCCTTAAAAGCTACACATCATGCCGAGACCCAAAGAAATTCAGGAACAATTGAGAAAGAAAGTAATTGAGATCTATCAGTCTGGAAAGGGTTATAAAGCCATTTCCAAAGCTTTGGGAATCCAACGAACCACAGTGAGAGCCATTATCCACAAATGGCGAAGACATTGAACAGTGGTGAACCTTCCCAGGAGTGGCCGGCCGCCCAAAATTACCCCAAGAGCGCAGCGACGACTCATCCAAGAGGTCACAAAAGACCCTACAACAACGTCCAAGGAACTGCAGGCCTCACTTGCCTCAGTTAAGGTCAGCGTTCATGCCTCCACCATCAGGAAAAGACTGGGCAAAAATGGCCTGCATGGCAGAGTTCCAAGGAGTAAACCACTGCTGAGCAAAAAGAACATCAAAGCTCGTCTCAATTTCTCCACAACACATCTTGATGATCCCCAAGACTTTTGGGACAACATTCTGTGGACCGATGAGACAAAAGTGGAACTCTTTGGAAGGTGTGTGTCCAAGTATATCTGGCGTAGAAGGAACACTGCATTTCAGAAAAAGAACATTATACCAACAGTAAAATATGGTGGTGGTAGTGTGATGGTCTGGGGCTGTTTTGCTGCTTCAGGACCTGGAAGACTTGCCGTGATAAAAGGAACTATGAATTCTGCTGTCTACCAAGAGATCCTGAAGGAGAATGTCCGACCATCTGTTCGTGTACTCAAGCTGAAACGAACTTGGGTTCTGCAGCAGGACAATGATCCTAAACACACCAGCAAGTCCACCACCGAATGGCTGAAGAAAAACAAAATGAAGACTTTGGAGTGGCCTAGCCAAAGTCCTGACCTGAATCCTATTGAGATGTTGTGGTATGACCTTAAAAAGGCCGTTCATGCTCGAAAACCCTCTAATGTAACTGAATTAGGACAATTCTGCAAAGATGAGTGGGCCAAAATTCCTCCAGGACGCTGTAAAAGCCTCATTGCACGTTATCGCAAACGCTTGGTTGCAGTTGTTGCTGCTAAGGGTGGCCCAACCAGTTATTAGGTTTAGGGGGCAATCACTTTTTCACACAGGGCCATGATGGTTTGGATTTTTTTTCACCTTTAATAATAAACACCTTCATTTACAAATTGCATTTTGTGTTTACTTGTGTTGTCCTTCACTATTGTTTAAATTGGTTTGATGTTCCGAAACACTTAAGTGTGACAAACATGCAAAGGAACAGGAAATGAGGAAGGGGGCAAACACTTTTTCACACCACTGTATATATATATATATGTATATATATATATATATATATATATATATATATATATATATATATATATATATATATATATATATACACAGTTTCTCACAAAAGGGAGTACACCCCTTACACTGAAGAAATTACACTTTGCTACAATGTAAAGTAGTGAGTGTACAGCTTGTGTAATAGTGTAAATTTGCTGTCCCCTCAAAATAACTCAACACACAGCCATTAATGTCTAAACTGCTGGCAACAAAAGTGAGTACACCCCTAAGTAAAAATGTCCAAATTGGGTCCAATTAGCCATTTTCCCTCCCAGGTGTCATGTGACTCATTAGTGTTACAAGGTCTCAGGTATGAATGGGGAGCAGGTGTGTTAAATTTGGTGTTATCGCTCTCACTCTCTCATACTGGTCACTGGAAGTTCAAAATGGCCTCCATGGCAAAGAACTCTCTGAGGATCTGAAAAAAAGAATTGTTGCTCTACATAAAGATGGCCTAGGCTATTGTCAAGACCCTGAAACTGAGCTTCAGCACAGTGGCCAAGACCATACAGCAGTTTAACAGTACAGGTTCCACTCAGAACAGGCCTCGCCATGGTCGATCAAAGAAGATGAGTGAACGTGCTCAGTGTCATATCCAGAGGTTGTCTTAGACATATGAGTGCTGCCAGCATTGCTGCAGAGGTTGAAGGGGAGGGGGACAGACTGTCAGTGCTCAGACCATACGCTGCACACTGCATTTAAAGTGGAGGTTCACACAAAAATGTAACCTCCATTTTTCGTAAGCCTCCCCCCTCCAGTGTCACATTTGGCACCTTTCAGGGGGAGGGGGTGCAGATACCTGTCTAAGACAGGTATTTGCACCTACTTCTGGGCATAGACTCCCATGGGAGTCTATGCCTCTTCACATCCCGCTGCGGGGGACACACACGGTCCCAGAGACAGCACAGAGCATTCTGATTGCGCTGCGCAACTCGCGCATGTGCAGTAGGGAACCGGGAAGTGAAGCCGCAAGGCTTCATTTCCTGATTCCCATACCAAAGATGGCGGCGGCAACATCTGAGGACCGAGGGACAGTTCGGCCTCGGGTGCTGACACTGCTGGACCATGGGACAGGTGGGTGTCCTTATTTTAAAAGTCAGCAGCTGCAGTATTTGTAGCTGCTGACTTTTAAAAAAAAAAATTTTGCAGGACTCCCTTTTTTAATTGGTCTGCATGGCTGTTGTCCCAGAAGGAAGCTTCTTCTAAAGATGATGCACAAGAAAGCCCGCAAACAGTTTGCTGAAGATAAGCAGACTAAGGACATGGATTACTGGAACCATGTCCTGCTGTCTGATGAGACCAAGATAAACGTATTTGTTTCAGATGGTGTCAAGCGTGTGCGGCAGCAACCAGGTAAGGAGTACAAAGACAAGTGTGTCTTGCCTACAGTCAAACATGGTGATGGGAGTGTCATGGTCTGGGGCTGTATGAGTGCTGCCGACACTGGGGAGCTACAGTTCATTGAGGAAACCATGAATGCCAATATGTACTGTGTTGTGAGTGTGGTATGGAATCTTAATTAATATCTCAGTGTTTTTTTTTTCAGTGCCTCCAACCTTACGGTAAATTTGTGAACTTAGTTCAGATAATCAGTACATACCACAATCCTTTCCTGAGTTTGTTAATTTATGGTATTTTCTTATCACTGTATAAATATCTCCCAACAAAATTAATAAGTAAATAATTTGACTTTATTAATTAGCGAGTATTCTGGTTATTGATATCTCACGCACACATAACCAAAACATCAACACGGCAATGAACAAAATTTCTAAATAAGACCATTAACTCAGGGGAGCCCAAATTAGTCTGTTAGAAAAATATGTGCTGTAATCGCGCTTTACATCCAAGAACACAATATCCCTTGTCGCTCTGGGAAACAGTCCTCTGAATTTCTCCAGCTGGAAGGAATGCAAAGTATGTCTCACGGAGTCAACAGAAAAATATTGCCAATTTGAAAGAAATATTAAACTAACAAAATGTATTAAAATTTAATGGGACAATTGTACCAATAATACACAACATAGACAATCAATATGGGCAGATGACCATGATAAATTTCCCTACACACTGTATATAATAATATCAACACATCAATAGTATAATATAACCTCTACAATTATGAGAGAAAAAGATAATTAAGATTTAATGGTCTGTATCTTACCAACAGCTTAAAATGGGAAGATGTTTGCCAATATCTAAGTACATCTAGTGGTTCCAGTCACAAGGTCCAGCAAGATGGGGGGTGGTCAAATAGCAGACTTCTTGATTGTCTAGGGGTGCATCTGGTGTGTGGGTCTGTGATCCACTCTCTAAGGCCCTCACAACCTTTATAACGTCTGGGACAATACGCTCATAAAATTATCATAAGCTCAGTATTTCCTGTCGCATCATGGCAGCATACACTCTGGGTTGTGGCTCCGCCTCGCATCATGGCAGCATACACTGGGTTGTGGCTCCGCCTCCACGACCTGATAGGACCACATAGCTATAAGATGACGATACGGCCCCCGCCCCGGTATTCTCTAATTTTTCCTCACCTGTTGGGACCGCACGGATCATCACCCTCTTACCGCTTCGCCCCAGCCAGGTTCTAGCCTCTCCTGGTTTGGAAGTCCTTACCGGTACAGCCTCTAAACGAAGCTAAATGGAAGGAACCCCACTCTGGTGATCTCAGGGGTACTGCGCACCTGCCTGCTGTGATAAGCCTTAAACAGGTCTTTAAAAGCACTGCACTGCCAATACTGCCTTAAGAAGATAAGCCTTAAACAGGCTTAGAGGTATGTGGCCATCTTTATTACAGTTATAAGCCTTAAACAGGCTTGCTTACCTTGCAGTGGTCCTCCGTCTTTCCTTCTTTCCCATCTCTGCTGGCTGCTGGGGCGCTTATTAATGTGTAAATAATGCTGCTGGGGCGCTTGTTAATGCATAATGGTGTTGCCTCCTGGGCCCTGTAGTCCCTCTCCTCCGTGTGTACTACCTAGCAGCGCCGAGCGTCCTGGCGCTTCCGCGCATGCGCACTACGGTCTATGGGCATCCTGTGTCCTCCTTTCCAGGTTCCAAAATGGCGCCGACGGCCGTACAGCGCTACTGCGCATGCGCGAGCGGCACGGCGCTCCCGGCGCCAAATTTAAAAGTGAAAATTCCCCTTTCCATTCCCCTGAGAGTTTTGAAGCAAGAAGAAGCTACAGATCGTCCCAGGAACATCCCAGCACATCCTCAATAGGTAAGTTAGCCTTTTGCTTCCTCCCTCTCTCCTTCCCTGTGCACTCTGCACACTGCTCTCCCTTTTTCTCCCTTTCTCCTTCTCTCTGCTCCCTCTGCCTTCTTTCCTCTTACTATGCCTATCTTTGTATTGTTGCTAGGCTGCCTTCTGCTCTATCCCTATGGAGACCACTGCCCCAGCAGATCACCTTCAACGTGATAGGTAAGAGGGACGGCAATGGGTAAGTAGAGAAGATCGAAAAAGAGTGCAGGACCAACTAACGCTGCCTAAACGGTTAGCCCCGCCAGGTCCGCAAGATCATCAAAGTCCAGACGCAGGGAGACCTCTCGCGAAAGAAGCCGTTCGGGGCGCAGACGAAGCCACTCGAGTCGCAGCAGGAGAAGGAGTCGCTCTGGCCATAGGAGAAGCCACAGGAGGAGTCGCAGCAGATCCTGCTCCCGCAGTCACTCCCACCGCAGAAGGTCTCCACGCAGATGTCGCTCACCAGCCCCACCCCCCCGGCCAGCCGCCAATGCCTGCTGGATATGCGGGGCCGTTGCTCTCCCGGACAAGCTTGCCTGTCGCAGGTGCTTCGAGGAAGCCACCAGGGAGAAAGTCCAGGAGCCCAAGGAACCTGCGGCCTCAGCCACGCAGACTGCCCCGGACACGGATATGTCCGTCAGAACCGCCTCTCCCACTCCCCCGAGTACGTCTAGAGAGCTAGACTCCCAGTCAGAGGAGGAGGAGCTAGAGGCCTCAGCCGGCTTCGATTTCTCTCTCATCGAGCCCTTCGTGAGGTCGGTCAAAGAGGCGATTAACTGGGAGGAACCCCAGGAAGCCCCTCAGAAACTGAGAAAGTATTTTCCCAATCTCAAAAAGGATCCGGAAGCCTTCCCCTTTATTGAGGAACTGGACGACATGATCAGGGAGGAGTGGCTGAAGCCGGACAGGAAGTCGGGCCTAAATAACAGGCTCACCAAACTGTACCCGCTCAGAGAACCGAAGGCAAAACCCCTGGTCACCCCGCCGGTGGTGGATGCCTCCCTCATGCGCCTAGCCCGCCATGTCACACTTCCTATTGAAGACGCGGTATCCTTCCGGGACGTCTTGGATAGGAAGATAGACACCGATCTTAAGAGGGCCTACCTGGCTGCAGGAGGCGCATGTAGGCCAGCTGTGGCATTGGCCGCCGTGGGCAAGGCCATATCCAGTTGGTCAGCCTCCACGGAGAAACTCGTGACAGAGGGCGCTGACCAAGACAAGATCGTTAGGGCCCTTCAGGAGCTGAGCCTCGCAGGGGATTTCGTGGCGGAAGCCTCGGTAGACGCCATTAGGTCCTCATCCAGGGCCATGCTGGCTTCGGTTATGGCCAGACGTGCCCTCTGGCTGAAACCCTGGGCAGCAGATCCCGTCTCAAAGACAAATTGGTGCCGCATCCCCTTCGACGGTGAAAACCTTTTTGGGGCCAAGTTAGACTCGGCCATATCGAAGGTGACCGGCGGCAAATCAGGGCTCATCCCCTCCGACAGGAAACCAAGGCAGCAGAGGCCTCCTCCCTTTAAGCGCAACCTGCCGGATAAATATAGGGACGCCAAGGCCTATAGGCCAGGCAGGGAGTATAGGAGAAGCTGGAGGAACCCCCAGGCGACCTTCTCTAGGTTTCAGAAGCCCAAGACTTCTGCGTCCGCGGACCAGAAGTCCTTTTGAAGGCGCGTCCGTCCAGCCGGTGGTAGTGGGGGCCAGGCTCCTAAAGTTCCTGCCGGCTTGGACGGATGCCATCAAAGATCTCTGGACGGTGGCCACCGTCTGTTTCGGGCACAGGTGGTCCTTCAAAGGGCGGCCCCCGGGGGATCACTTTTGCCCAACCAAACTCCCGTCATCCCGGGAGAAAAGGGTGCTACTGATGGACTACGTCCAGGAATTGCTCCTCAAGGAGGCAATAGTAGAAGT
Source organism: Lithobates sylvaticus (assembly GCA_028564925.1). NCBI lineage: Eukaryota > Metazoa > Chordata > Amphibia > Anura > Ranidae > Lithobates > Lithobates sylvaticus. Next base: position 749,650,616 of record CM053026.1, on the reverse strand, counting down.
ACCCCCTTCCCAAAGGGGTCGGGGATTCTACTCCCCTCTATTCCTGGTCAGGAAAAAGTCAGGAGACCTGCGCCCTGTATTGGACCTGAAGAGGCTCAACCTCTCCATCCGGGTGTAGCCATTCAAAATGGAAAGCCTCCAATCTATCCTCCAGGCCATAAACCGAGAGGATTGGATGCTATCCGTGGACCTACAGGACGCTTACCTTCACGTCCCTATCCACCTCCTATTCCAAAGGTTCCTCCGTTTTTCCATAGACCAGAGGCACTTCCAGTTCCGATGCCTCCCGTTCGGGATCTCCACGGCTCCCAGAACCTTCACCAAGGTCCTTCTCCCGGTTATAGCCTCCCTGAGAGAGAGAGGCCTCAGGGTACACCATTACCTAGACGATATCCTTCTCCTCTCAGACAGCCTAGCATCCCTTACCCAGCACCGGGAGATACTAGTTTCCACGCTCCAAGGGCTGGGTTGGCTCATAAATTGGGGGAAGAGCAACGCTCAGCCCTCTCAAAGGATGGTTTTCCTGGGGGCTGTACTAGACACCCGGTTAAACTCTATAGAACTACCTCCAGAGAAAGTCCCTCCGCTGACCCAAAAAGTAAGGAGAGCGATCCATGCTGCATCCCTCCCAGCCAGGGGGTGCCTCAGCCTCCTAGGCTCTCTATCAGCTACCATCCCAATGGTCCAGTGGGCTCAGTGGAACTCAAGGCCCCTACAGCTTTCGTTCCTGAGTCAATGGAACGGATGGTCTATGTCGCAACCCATCCACATCTCGCAGGAGGCCAGGCAGTCTTTGGGATGGTGGACCCGACCGGGCAACCTGGACAGGTGCAGGCACATTGTCACCCCCCCTCAGGAGATAGTTACCACGGATGCCAGTTTGGAGGGGTGGGGGGCCCACTACCTACATCATGCAGTCCAGGGCCGCTGGCCATTCGAGGCACGAGCCGCGGTGTCCAACGTTCTGGAAATGAGGGCGGCCTTCCAAGCCCTCCTGGCCCTCGGTTCTCTCCTAGGGGCAAATATGTTCTCCTGAGGATGGACAACAAGGTTGCTGTCGCCTACATCAACAGGCAGGGGGGTACCAGGAGCTCGTCCATGATGCGGGAGGTTCTCCCCGTCATGGAGTGGGCACAGCAGAATCTCCGGGACCTAAGAGCAGCTTACATCCCCGGTGTCGAGAACCTCCTGGCCGATTCCCTCAGCAGGAGGTTCCTCTCGAACAACGAGTGGTCCCTGAGTCCGCAGGCCTTCGACCTTATCTCCAGAACCTGGGGTCCTCCGGACATAGATCTGGCAGCGACTCCGGAGAACACGAAATGCCAGAGGTTCCTGTCCCGAGTCCCCTTCCCCTCTGCCGAGGGGACAGACTGTCTCCAGCACCCCTGGGACTTTCACCTCGGGTACATCTTCCCTCCGACCCCGCTGATAGCGAGGTTCCTGCTGAGGCTCAAGAGGTCATCGGCACTGGTAGTGGCCGTGATCCCCTTCTGGCCCAGGAGGCCGTGGTTTACCACCCTCCTTCAGCTAAACACAGCAGACCCTCTCCCTCTCCCGCAGTCAGCCGACTTGCTCTCCCAGAGCCAGATGCTCCATCCGAGTCCGGAGAAACTGCACCTGACGGCCTGGAGACTGAGAGGTCTAGATACCTAGAGCAGGGCTGCTCCGCTAGGGTGGCGGATACACTCCTCCAGGCCAGGAAGCCTACCACAAACTCCACCTACCGGCGAGTCTGGGATAGGTTCTCTTCCTTCGCCCATCAGCAGGGGTGGAACCTGTCCTCTATATCAACCCCGCAGATCTTGGAATTCCTGCAGGCAGGCCTGGACAGAGGCCTCGGCTCCAGTACCCTGAAGGTGCAGGTGTCAGCCCTGTCCGCCCTGACCGGAACCAGGTGGGCGCTAGACCCCCTCATTCTCCAATTTCAGAAAGCCTGTCTTAAACTGAGACCTCCCAGAAGACCTTCCTTCCCGACCTGGGACCTGTCGGTCGTCTTAGAGGCCCTATCCAGGGAGCCCTTCTTCCCGTTAGAGAACATCTCCCTCTGGGACCTAACACTGAAGGTGACATTCCTGATCGTCATAGCCTCAGCGAAGAGGGTCTCAGAAATGCAAGCCTTACTGGCCAGGGACCCCTACCTGGTCGTTTTCCCGGACAGGGTTGTCCTAAGACCCTCAGACCGCTTCATCCCTAAGGTCTCCTCTTCATTCCACTTTAACCAGGAGATCAATCTGCCAGCACTCACTACCGACCAGGGTGTTCCGCACCCCCTGGATGTCAGAGGCAATATCCTCAAATATCTTGCAGCCTCAGAACCCATCAGAAAGTCGGAAAATCTCCTAGTAATCCCTCATGGGTTCAGGAAGGGTCAGCCAGCATCGGCCCGCACCATCGCCTCATGGCTGGTAAAGACCATTAAGAAGGCCTACTCGCTAGGCTCCACACAGATTCCAGAGGGCCTGAAGGCGCATTCCACCAGGGCAGTGGCAACCTCATGGGCAGCCTATTGTAGGGTGTCAGCGGAAACTATCTGCAAAGCGGCCACCTGGTCCTCCAGGAACACCTTTATTGACCATTACAAAGTTGATTTTGCACGTTTGTCAACCGTAAATTTCGGAAAAGCTGTTATTCAAGCCAACTCTGCCATTCCTTGCGAATAAATTTTTGCTTATTGATGCACTACCCACCCTGTCTGCGAGTTACTCCCCAGAGTGTATGCTGCCATGATGCGACAGGAAAACGGAAAATTGTATACTTACCTTTCCGTAATTTTCCTTTCCTGTCGCATCTTCATGGCAGCATACAACGACCCACCCTTTGTTTCTTGAGGTGACTCATATATACGGAGAATACCGGGGCGGGGGCCGTATCGTCATCTTATAGCTATGTGGTCCTATCAGGTCGTGGAGGCGGAGCCACAACCCAGAGTGTATGCTGCCATGAAGATGCGACAGGAAAGGAAAATTACGGACAAGGTAAGTATACAATTTTTTTTTTTCAAAAAAATTTTTTATTGAAAGTATGAACAATACAACTGAATAAAGAGAACTGTAGCCTCAAGCTGAGGTCGATACATAAATTGTGAAACAGTTACAAGAAAATATAAGGTCACTTTTGAGCAAGTACAATACAAGCTAAAACATAGCACGATTTGCAGGGGAGTATTCAGTTTAGTAAAGGGGACCCGGAGGAAAGCGAATTCCAGAGGGCCTGGTACGGGACAATGGTCCCAAGCCTCCCTCCTAATTGTCCACGCACCCCAATTGGGATCCTGCTGTGCGTGGGATGAACAGGCAAATGGTTCTAGGGAGGGCTCATTTTAGGTGAGCAAAACTTTCCTAACCCCTGGACTGATTGCCGACCCCCGAGGGGGAGGGCAAGCAGCATTGGATCTGTTCCCAACTGCAATTTGAACAGTAGGGTGGGCCATGGAGCCCACTCGAAGCTTGAGGCACAAAGAACAGGGGGAGAAGAAGGGCGGCAAGGATTGAGGTAATCCGTTAGTGAGCTTGCTCATAGGGGGAGAAGTGAAATGCCTACATACCTCGCCCAGGGGTCCCAGATGAGGCGGAATTTATCTGTGGTGTCTAGGATAGTGCTAGAGATTTTTTCTTGTGCCATTATCCAGGATATCTTAAGCTTGGTTTGGCGGAAGGAGACTGTATGTGATTTCCATGCGCGGGCAAGTGTAATCTTGGCCCCCAGGAGGATGAAGTGGACGAGGCAGTTGGTCAATTTGGGAACCTTTGGAATTTTGTTGTTAAGGAGGGCTATGGTGGGGTCTTGCGGTACCGCGCAGCCAGTGGTTTTGCAGATTAGTCTAAAAATTCTGTTCCAGAACCCTCTAATTTTGGGACATTCCCAAAGAGTGTGGAGGAGGGAGCCCGTGAGTCCGCAATTTCTAAAGCACAACGGGGAGGACTGTGGGTAAAATTTGGCGAGTCTGGTAGGAACTAGATACCAGCGAGAGATTACCTTGAGGTCTGCCTCTATAAGGGAGTTGTTTAGAATACCTTTGTATGATCGGGCAAAGTTTGCGTGCCAGGTGTCCAGTTCCCAATCAAAATGCAGGTCATGCTCCCACCTTTGCATGTAGGTCGCTTTTTCCCTGAGGGTCAGCTAATGCTGAGTAGATAAGGGAGATTCCTCCCCTGACGCCCATGTCTGAGGAACACCAGAGTTCGTATTGAGTGACTGAGAGCGGAATGGCCTAGCCTTTCCAAATATCTTGCAGGAAGTGTGCCAGTTGCTGGTAGCAAAAGGTTTCGGATGACGGCATGTCCAGTTTAGAGATACAGAATTTGAGCGTTGTTATTAAAGTATTGTCCTATTCTGTATAGGCCCTTGTCGAGCCACCATCTAAAAGCCTTGTTGTTGAGTCCTGGAGGGAATTGGGGGTTGTGGAAAATGTGAGCGAGGGGATGCCAGGAGGAAATGAGGTGGGTATTTTTATGAAGAGTATCACACAGGGACATAGGGTGAGAGAGTGTAGGTGAAAGGATCGGGGGTCGGTCTTTATGTGGTTTCCAGACTAGGTAGTCCAGAGTGTGGTTGGGGGGTCGCCTGTCTCTCAATGTCCACCCAGTCCGGTTTTGGACCCTTAAAGTAAATTGCTGACATAATTTGCCGCTTGATAATACCACCAAATGTTAGGGAGGCCTAGGCCTCCTTTTTTCCTAGCTCTAAATAGAACCTTTTTAGAGAGGCGGTGACCCTTCCCTCCCCAGATGAACCGTATGATGGAAGATTGTAGTTTGTCTAAAGCACATTTTTTGATGGGAATAGGGAGTGATCGGAATAGGTACAAAAGTTTGGGTAGTAACGTCATCTTGACCGAGTGGATTCTGCCCAACCAGGATAATTTGTATAGAGACCACTGCGTGAGTTCATCTGATAGCTTTTTGAACATGGGGGGGAAGTTGTATTGGTACAGGAGTTCTATTTTAGGGGTGAGGGACACCCCCAAGTAGGGGAGAGAGGATGCACACCAAGTGAAGGGAAAGTGAGCCTTTAGTCTGTTGACTAGATCCTGTGGTAATGTGATATTTAATGCCATTGACTTTGACATATTGACTTGGAGGCCTGAGATTGCTCCAAACGAATTTAGGAGTTTGAGGATGTTGGGGGTCGAAATGAGAGGGGAAGAGATAAAGAGGAGGACATCGTCCGCAAAAAGGGCGCATTTGTGGAAGTGTTGACCACACTTTATTCCATGGATGTCTGGGTTTTGCCTGATAGCTAGAGCCAGGGTTTCTATCGCTATGGCGAAGAGAATGGGAGATAGTGGGCATCCCTGTCTGGTGCCTTTCAGAATTGGGAATTGATCGGAAAGGTGACCTTGTAGTTTAATTTGGGCTTTAGGGGTAGAATATAAGGAGGAGAGGGTTCTGAGGAATTCTGGGCCAAAGCCCCATCTCTGAAGAGTGGTAAAGAGGTATGGCCAGGTGACCGTGTCAAATGCTTTTTGGAGGTCTATTGAAAGGACATATCCTGGCTGGGGGGGGTTCCCATCCCAGGAGGATTGCATAAGGGAAATTAAGTCTACCGCCCTCCTGATCTGGTCCGGTCCCTGCCTCCCCGGGATGAAGCCCACCTGGTCCTTATGAATGTAAGAGGCTATGAAAGAGGACATTCTATTTGCGAGGATTTTTGTCATAATCTTCAAATCATTATTGATTAAAGAAATAGGCCTATAGTTGTTTACTTCGCTTGGATCCTTGCCCTGTTTCTGGATCACTGAAATATACGCTAGGTTAGCAGCAGGTTCCAAGGTGGCGCCCCCTCGCAGGGAGTTGAAGAGACGGGGAGAGGACCTCAGAGAATTTTTTATAATATTGGGCAGAGAATCCGTCCGGGCCTGGGGCGGAGTCTGGCTTGAGGTTTTTAATGACCTCTTGGACTTCCTTCATTTGAAAGGGGGATTCCATAATGGACTTATGGGAATCTGAAATTCTGGGGAGACAGATGTCATTCAGAAAGGAATTAATGGAATCTGGGTCATCTGGTGGTGAGGCCGAGTAAAGTTTAGTGTAGAAGTCCTGGAAAGATTCCAGAATTCTTTGGGGGTTCTGGGTGAGGGTGCCAGACCGGGATTTAATCTTGGGGAGGGCGAAATTTCTGACTTTCGGGGATAGTTTAGCCGCCAGATGAGGACCAATTTTGTTGGCCTGAAGATAGAATTTCCCGCTTAGCCATCTCAGGTGCCTGTCGGCATTGGATGTCAGAGCCAAGTTCAGAGCCATACGGGCAGAATCCAGCTGTGCCAAAGTGGCGGGAGTGGGATTCTTCTTGTGTGCTTTGCTGAGTAATTGGAAGTCCTTTTCTAGTTTGTCTACTTCCCCTTTCCTGGCTTTTTTCAGTGAAGAGGCAAGCTGAATAATTTTGCCTCTCAGGACCGCTTTATGGGCTCCCCAGAGAGTGCTTGGAGATATGTCTCCATTATCATTGAGGAGGAAAAACTCATGGATTTCCTTTTCCAATAAGGTGCAGTGGACTGGGTTGGAGAGGAGATATTTACACAGGCGCCATTGAGGAGGGCCTGAGGACACTAAGGAACTGTGGATACTGAGGGTAACCAGTGAGTGGTCTGACCACGGTACCTCTTGTATTGTAGCTCTGATGGCAGAGTGAATATCGGAATTGGGGATGAATATGTGGTCTATCCTGGCATACGTTTTGTGTGGTGCGGAATAGTGGGTGTAGTCTTTGCCCGCGGGGTTCAGCTCCCTCCACACATCAATAAGACCATGATCGTGGAGGAGGCGTGCTATTCTGAGACTTTGTTTGGGGAGCTTCCTCGGGTGGGTTCTAATTTGAGGGGATTTGTCAAGAGAGTGGTCGAAAGCGATATTGGAGTCCCCTCCTACAATGATTTTGCCTTCTAGGTGCGGTGATAGGGTCGAGAGCATAGAGGCGAAAAAGTGTGCTTGGTTCTGATTAGGGGCATAGTAGGACAGGAAGGAGTGCATTACCCCTTCAATGACCCTTTTAACAAGCATAAACCTGCCTTCCTTGTCTTTGACTGTGTGGGCATGGGCGAAAGGGATCCGTTTCGCAAAGAGGATGGCAACTCCTCTCTTTTTGGTTACAGCGTTAGCGAGGAAGAAAGTGGGGAAGTTACGGTGAAGGAAGGAAGGGGAAAAGCTGGAGGGGAAGTGGGTCTCCTGGAGTAGGACAACATCAAGGCTTCTAGAGTGGTAGCTTTGCAACGCCTTCCGGCGTTTGGAGGGTGAGTTGAGACCTTGTGTGTTATGAGAGGCAACTTTTAGAAAAGGTTTGCGAGTATTTGTGTCAGTCATGGGCGACAGGGAGGGGGTGCGATGATGCAGATGTGGAGCTTACCTTTGAGATGAGATGGTTGGACGCCTTTGAAGATGGTGCAGGAGCTAGGAGGTGCCGCGGCGAGAGGCTGGGAGGAGTTCTCCGCGAGGGTTCCTGAGAGAGGAAGTCGGAAAGGCGAAGGGGGAGAAGAGGGATCAAGGAGGAGACTAAGAAAGGGAGTGAAGAGCATAAGGAGGATGGGAAGGAAAGCAGAAATGTCAAAAAACAGACTTGTACAATCAGATATTTCAATTCAATCAATAAAATAAAGGAAAAACAAGGAAATAAAAATAAAAAATCAAAAAGAAAAATCACTGGACCGGCAAGCCGAGTCCAAGTCCAAGGACCCCGGTGAGGGGGAACTTTGAGTGGGAGCAACCTCTGAGGAGGTTGTCTACCTGTTGTCACCAGAGGGGTGTTAAAGCCCGCTCTGTTACAACAGAGGGAGTGGCACGAGTTACCGCTCCGGCCGTCAGACCCCCTGTTGGGGGGAACAAAAGACCCCTTGGAAGGGCCGGCCTATTAACATTTGCATCATAAACATTAAGAAACCAAGAACATAGTAGTCCAAACATCTAGACATGTGGGTAAATTACCATGCCAAAACCTGTATACAAAAAAGGTCCTGCCGAGGCAGGGGGGGGGAAGGGGGGAGGGGGTGGAGAGAGGCTGCAATGCCTAGTCACAGGGGGGGGGGGGCGAGTGTGGCATAAAACATATTATTGGGCATTGAAGAACTAGACCCCACCCCAGCCGGGGTGGGGGGGCTAAACCTGGGTAGGTATCCCATTCAGCCATAAAGGGGGACCTTTGAAGGCAGTGGCCTGACAGTTCTGGGTCAGGGGTGTCCGAGGTTATCATCTGCCCGTCCATCAGGGGAGGGCGAGAGTCCCAGACTATTCTTCAGAAGGAGGGAAAAACATCTCCCGGCCGGGAGTGTGAATGAGGTTTTCATCTCGGGGGGTGAGAGTCCCGGTATCTCTTCGGTAGTTGCTTGTTCCAGAGCGGGGTCAGGGGGCTGCCCTGAGGGGGATGCTTGGATGAGCCCGGTTTAGTCGTCGGTTGCTGAGGGTTTTCTTCTTGCGAGATAAGACCAAGTTTGAGCAGAAGACGTTCTCCATCTGGAAAGTTGGAAAAGCCAAATGATTTGTCTCTAAGTTGGAATTGGAGGCGAAATGGGAATTGCCATCGGTACTTGATAGAATTTTGATTAAGAACCTCCAGGAGGGGTTTGAGGGATCTCCTCTTCTGGATCGTGGTAGGCGAGATGTCTGCAAAGACTTGAATCTTGTTCCCTTGAAAGGAGAGGTTGTCCAGATTGTGAGTTTTTCTCATGACGTCCTCTTTGACGCCATAAAAGTGCGGTTTAACCACTATGTCCCTCGGGAGCCCATCTTGTCCGGGGGGTTGGAGAGCTCTGTGGGCCCTGTCGAGTTCGAGTCCATGACCCTGGATGCCTGGAATAAGTTCCTTAATGAACAATTTGACCGTATCGGGTACGTCTGTGACCGATTTGGGAATACCGTGTATGCGGAAGTTGTACCTCCTGCTTCTGTTTTCCAACTCATCTATTTTGGATAATGCGGTCTCGAGTTGGTCTTGTAATGTTTGAATGCAGGTGGTGTTTTGGTTGGTGCGGGCAGAGGTGTTGTCAACCACTTGCTCGATTGCATCCATGCGGGCACCCAGTCTTTGTAAATCTGCTTTTATAGTGGCAGTGATCTGTGAGGCATTATGAGCTAGTCCTGCTGCCAGCATTTCTGAGAAGCTCTGTAGCATCAGCTGCATGTCAGGGGGGTAATGTGGCTGAGTGGGGGAGGAAAGGTGTGGGCCTGCCAGGCCTAGGGGGGATTGCAGCCCTGGAGTTTGCAGGAGATCACCTAGGGTCCTGTTGAGGAGGGGCACTGTGGAGGCAGGGGAGATCCCTTGGGGGTTAAAGTTACTCACTGGTGTTGCTAGCAGGTTCTGGTGCAGGTGCTGGGCTGTGCTGTTAGTCCCCGGAGTTGCCATTAAGCTGATCTGGTGTTGGTGAGAGGAAGGGGGATCCGCAATGGAGTCCTGTTCCTCCCTGTTTGCACGTGTGGACGCCGCGGCCGCCATCTTGGAAGGTGCAGGGGCCGCCAGATTGAAGTCCAGCTGGCGGCTTACCTCGTTTTTGTGTGCTTCGTTCGGCATACAGGAATATGCCTGGGCCTTCTGCAGAGTGGCAGGGGGAGATTCAGCCGGAATCCGCTCGGTCTGTACGCTGTGGGGGCTGAGAAGGGCCGGAGCGGCGCGGAGCTCCCGTTCAGCACGTCCTAACGGAAGTCCCGCGCATGCGCACTTCAACATGAGTTCTGTTTCTTGACTTCAGCCTTTCCATGGATCATATAACTCAATCAGCCATTTCTATTGGGAGGGGGAGTGCTTTCCTGGAGCGATGACTCAGTTAAAGTCTAAAATTAAAAATTATTACATTTTGATGTGTATCGGCCATGACAAAATCCCCTTTTGCATTCCAGGCATGTCAGGGAGACGTGCATGGAATTCACTACATAACATGGTGAGAGTCAGATGTTTGTTGGTAGTCTTTCCTGATGGGTGGTAACTTGGCGCGCAGTGTATTTAAGATTAATGTTGCTGGTACCCTCCGCTGATGAGCCTCAGGACCGTCAACATGAGTCCAGGGGCTTCCTGGATCAGTATCCGTGAGGAAGGTCTCAGTCGAATGATGAGGCTGGCCCGACCTGGCATGGCCATCCATAGTAGAATACCAAGAATTTTCCATATGGTAGTTTCCTGGGGTGGTCTCAGGATCAGGTCTCTGTTTCGGAACCCTGGGAAATCGATGGGCCTTTCTTTTGATCATTCGGTCACTATTACCTCTGATCGGGAGTTTGGATGGCGGCAGGGATATCATTTTATGTATACACTGTTAAAGAAAAATAGACAGTTTGAGTATCACGTAGATATATATAAAATAAATGTATGTTCAGGTGAGTTAACCCTTTTAATTGACCTTGAAAGTATATGTTGCCGAGTGTTATTCCTCCAGCAACTGTAATTGGGACTTGGGGTGGCAAGCACGTAATTGATGGATGTCCACCCATCTCTCACTGATTTCACCATTTCGTGGAATATGCAATTTATATGCCACGGGTGAGATCTTGTCCACATTGTTAAATGGACCTCTCCAGGACGACAGAAATTTCTGTTCCTTTAACTGGTTTCTCGTGAAATTGTAGAGATATACCTTGTCCCCAATTTCATACTCCTTATTTGTGGTTTTAAGATCATAGTAGGTTTTAGCTCTAGTTGCGGTTCTTTCAATATTTCTCTGGGCGAATGAGAACGCATATTGTAAATGCTTCCGTAAATCTTCAATGTATTGGTTGTGGTTGCATTGATCAAGTTATGATCAGTGGTGCAGTACAGGAGGTGTTGGGGCAGGACCATCCGCCTTTCGGTTATGAGTTTGAAGGGTGACATTTTTGAGACGGTTTTCTTAATGCGGGTTGTCCTTAATGCCATCAGGACTAAAGGAAGCTTTACATCCCAGTCCTTGCCTTTTTCCTTTACAAATTAGTATTAAAGTATGTTTACAATGGTCTGATTGTACCGTTCCACTCCACCACTAGAGGCGGGCCTGATAGGCGATGTGTAACTTTCTTTTTACGCCCAAATAGCTTCCACAGTTTAGTCATTACTTCGCTAGTGAAATGAGTACCCCTATCAGATTCTATTCTCTGGGGAAGGCCGAAGCGTGAAAATATGTTATTTATCAAAAGCGCGGCACATGTGTGGGAGCTGTTATTTGGAATGCATTCAACATATTTGGTAAATAAATAAATACATTTGGTGTTTCGGAACATCAAACCAATTTAAACAATAGTCAAGGACAACACAAGTAAACACAAAATGCAATTTGTAAATGAAGGTGTTTATTATTAAAGGTGAAAAAAAATCCAAACCATCATGGCCCTGTGTGAAAAAGTGATTGCCCCCTAAACCTAATAACTGGTTGGGCCACCCTTAGCAGCAACAACTGCAACCAAGCGTTTGCGATAACGTGCAATGAGGCTTTTACAGCGTCTTGGAGGAATTTTGGCCCACTCATCTTTGCAGAATTGTCCTAATTCAGTTACATTAGAGGGTTTTCGAGCATGAACGGCCTTTTAAGGTCATACCACAACATCTCAATAGGATTCAGGTCTGGACTTTGGCTAGGCCACTCCAAAGTCTTCATTTTGTTTTTCTTCAGCCATTCGGTGGTGGACTTGCGGGTGTGTTTAGGATCATTGTCCTGCTGCAGAACCCAAGTTCGTTTCAGCTTGAGTACACGAATAGATGGTCGGACATTCTCCTTCAGGATCTCTTGGTAGACAGCAGAATTCATAGTTCCTTTTATCACGGCAAGTCTTCCAGGTCCTGAAGCAGCAAAACAGCCCCAGACCATCACACTACCACCACCATATTTTTACTGTTGGTATAATGTTCTTTTTCTGAAATGCAGTGTTCCTTCTACGCCAGATATACTTGGACACACACCTTCCAAAGAGTTCAACTTTTGTCTCATCGGTCCACAGAATGTTGTCCCAAAAGTCTTGGGATCATCAAGATGTGTTGTGGAGAAATTGAGACGAGCTTTGATGTTCTTTTTGCTGAGCAGTGGTTTTCTCCTTGGAACTCTGCCATGCAGGCCATTTTTGCCCAGTCTTTTCCTGATGGTGGAGGCATGAACGCTGACCTTAACTGAGGCAAGTGAGGCCTGCAGTTCCTTGGACGTTGTTGTGGGGTCTTTTGTGACCTCTTGGATGAGTCGTCGCTGCGCTCTTGGGGTAATTTTGGGCGGCCGGCCACTCCTGGGAAGGTTCACCACTGTTCCATGTCTTCGCCATTTGTGGATAATGGCTCTCACTGTGGTTCGCTGGATTCCCAAAGCTTTGGAAATGGCTTTATAACCCTTTCCAGACTGATAGATCTCAATTACTTTCTTTCTCAATTGTTCCTGAATTTCTTTGGGTCTCGGCATGATGTGTAGCTTTTAAGGATCTTCTGGTGGACCTTACTGTGTCAAGCAGCTCCTATTTAAGTGATGCCTTGATTGTGAACAGGTGTGGCAATAATCAGGCCTGGGTGTGGCTAGAGAAATTGAACTCAGGTGTGGACAACCACAGTTATAGTATGTTTTTAACAAGGGGGGCAATCACTTTTTCACACAGGGCCATGATGGTTTGGATTTTTTTTCCCCTTTAATAATAAACACCTTCATTTACAAATTGCATTTTGTGTTTACTTGTGTTGTCCTTGACTATTGTTTAAATTGGTTTGATGTTCCGAAACACTTAAGTGTGACAAACATGCAAAGGAACAGGAAATGAGGAAGGGGGCAAACACTTTTTCACACCACTGTATATCGATTCCCATGTGAAGATTTCATTACAGGCCCAATGAAATCCATTTGAAGGTCTGACCAAGGCATACATATCCCCGTTTTCTGGAGGGGTGCCCTATGGGTGGGCGACGCCGGTTGAAATTGAGGACAAATTAAGCATCCTTGACAGTTTGCCTTCACATCACGCAGCATATGAGGCCAGTAGACGTAATCCAGGAGGATCTCATAGGTCATTTTTTCTCCGCAGTGCCCAGACGTGGGGGCGTCATGGGCATGTTGTAGCATTAAACATCTGAATTTAACGGGGACTACCCATTGTAGGATGCCCCCCTTGGAGGTGCGGATCAACAATCCCTGATGCAGCGTGAACTGGGATTTGGATTTCATTAATATATGTAAGTCTTCCTTGCCAGGATAATTTTCTTGAACAAGGGCATTCTGGCTCGGGCGTTCCAAATGGTTATAAAACAAGCCAATTATTGGGTCTTCCTTTTGGGCTGTGATTAAACCTTCACTGGGGTTTTCATGACACCTTTGCAATACATTTGAATCATCAGTCATCCTAGCTTGTTGTCTAGTGACAGCTTCTGACTGTACTGAACCTAAGAGCTAATCTATATCTAGCAACTCACCTGTTAGGGCCCCTTCTCTGGCTAGGGTATCGGCCTGATCATTCCCTTACTTCTCTTCACCTAGGACTTTGGAGGGGCCCTTGGTTTTCTTAAAATATAGAGTGATCTTGTGTTCCCTTACCAATTGGTCGATTTGACAAAACAACTTACCGTGTTTGACAGGTTTATGGTTACTTTTCACCATGTTGTTCCGTTTCCATCGGGGAAGATACTCCACAAAACTATTCCTAACATAATTTGAATCAGTAATGATGGCAAATTCTTTAAGGCAGTAATTTATGTCCATCTCAAAGGCTTTCAGGATTATAGTGAGTTCAGCAACTTGGCTGCTTCCTGGCTCAAGCTTGTATCCCACAGATATTGGGGCCACAATTTGGGTCCATATGATCCTGATGCCAGCCACTAGTTGCAGCTGGTCTTTGTCCTTATAATGATAGGCTTAGCTATCTACATAAACAAACGGTAACTGTTTGTAGGGAGACAACGGTTGTTCTTCTAAAAAGTCAGTGTCTGGGGTCCCCACGCAGTTATCAGGGGTGGAACAATCATGCAACTCAGCAAGGCCCTGGGCCACTGGACTTTTCTTGTTTTTCTGTTTGTATAGAATTTCCAGGGGCCACCCTTGCAAGGACATAGTCCAAGCAGTGATAGACACATTTCCATCCCTGATACGTTCACACTGTAAATACTGCAAAGGCTGGTGTGCTGTCTCAACAATAATTCTTTCACCTTGAATGTAAATGCGGGTTTTTTTTTCACGGGGGAGTGGTTTAGACATGGTCGGGTGAGGCCATGCTTAGACGGAGCTCCGGAGGTTCCACTTCAGTCTAAAATAGGACCGAGAAACAGTGCAGCTAGTTCGGCATGAATGCGGGGAATAGATATCAGACGAGATCCGCGAAAGAAAAAACACATCCCCGCATCATACAAGGGGATATTCAGCAGTATTTCTCACAACCATTGTGTATTCCCCCAGAAGGAACACAAGCGGCATCAAATAATCTGAGTGGAGGATTTAAAAAAAACACCGACGCTGAGACCTCATCGTGCTTACCATTTAGAGGAGACGCTGGGATGCAGGACTTGACACAGCCTCAGTCGGACCTCATAGGAACAGCTGAGCAAACCCACACGGGGCAATCCCGAGGTTTGGAAGGAGATATCCGGGACATCCGTGTACTGCTTGACGCATTACCGACCCGCCGGGATATCGAGGCTCTGGTCTCACGCCTGGAGGAGACACACCGCCGGGATATACAAGCGGTGAGATCAGAGGCATCGGCTCTAGCTGAGAGGGTGAAGACAGGAGAAGAAATTCTGGGGAAAAATTGTTTAAAAATACAGAGCCCAAAATTTTTATTGAGTAATGGGGGTTTCCATTGACAGTAAGATTTCGCAAGGAATCGGCATCATACACTATTTACACTCCAAGGGATCTACCGGGTTTATTTGCCTTCCTGGACGTGACCCCCAGAGTGGTGATATCACTTATATATTACTAAGAAATAAAAAAAAGAAAAGGTTGTGGGGGGGTGGAAGGAGGGGGAGGCTTAATGTTAAAGCTAGCTAAGAGGATAATAAAATAGAAAGCATAATACAACATTAAACTTTTTTTTTTTTTTTTTGGTGAATTTTTTTTTTTTATTTAATTCTTGTGTTTTATTTTTTATTTTGCTTTTTTTTTTTTTTTTGGTTAATTTTTTTTTTTTTTTATTCTTGTTTTTTTTTTTTTTTTGCTTTGTATTTTTCTTTCCTTTTTTTTTAATTTTTCAATTTTTTTTCTTTTATTTATTTTTTTTTGTTTGTTTGTTCATTTTGTAAATATATTATTATAACACATGCACAAAATAATAATAACAAGGTACACTAATTATGAGGCAAGACCAGGAGTCTTTTCCTCTCGTATGGGGTTTTATTTTTTTTTATTTTTTTTTTCTTAACACAATTCACTCAATTTTTTGATTTTTTCCTTTTATTTTTTTTTGGTTTTTGTTTTTTTTTTTTTTTTTTTTTTTTTTTTTTTTTTTTCACACTAATTATGAGGCAAAAGACTTTTTTTTTTTTTTTTTGTAAAAATTTAGGGGTTTCATACATGTTTTTGGAGTTTCACTTAAAATAAAGGGGTAAAGGTGTATAAAATAAATCAAGGACTGGAGAAGTACTCTCTCTCCTAGCTATGGATATATAACTATATTTAGATAAATGGAGAGATATATAAATAGTTACGGTAACCCTGGAGTAGGGCCAGTTTTTGTTTCTGAATATGACTATGGAAGATATAATACATGAATACATATAATATGGGAAGGATAAGAAAGAGAATCATGGGAGATAAGATATGGCGGTATACACGTTGAGAAGAAAGAGGAGATATGTTATGATGGAGAGGTCTGTCTAAAATGTAATTATCTGTTAATATTTACTTGAATTAGTCATTAATTCTGGTCTGAAAATTATTACTCTTTTTCCCATTTTTTTTTTTTTTCTCTTCTCGCCCTATCTCTCTTCTCTCTTTTAATATTGGGGAGGGGGGAGAGAGTGGAGTGAGAGGAGATTATAGGTACTAAGAATGGACTATAGATTATACAAGTAGTAAACCGTGGATTATGTTCAGTAAGATTATGATTTTAGAGAAATATTTAAATAGAGTACAATACTGACTAATAAAGATGAAGAGGTTGAGAATTCCCCTTCTAGTGATTGACCACCTTCTCCCCCCTGGTATAAATCATATATATTTAGTATACCCTTAGAATTATTGAATTCGTTTTTTTCTTTTTTTGTCTCTTCTTCTTTGGAAGGAGTGGAGAGCTCCGGAGCTCTGGGGGTTGACCCCTTGCCGGATTATCCCTATCCAGGACCCCACATAGGTTAATGCTCATATACCGGGTAACGGTGAGCATAATAATTTTTTAGCCAATTTTGCTAAATTTTAGTTAGATAAGGTTGCGGCAACCTATTTTTTGTTGTTTTTGTTTTTTTATTTTTATTTTTCTTTTTTTTCTTTTTTTGGTAGGGTTGTTTTTTTTTTTTTTTAGAGCCAAACCATGGAGACTCTGAGTTTGCTCTCATTGAACGCTAAAGGTCTGAATACACCAGAAAAAAGGAGGGTTCTTCTACACGACCTGCAAAGGTATAAATCAGATGTAGCATTTATCCAAGAGACGCATTTTAGAGATGACAAAGTCCCTATCTTAAAAAAATCATCTATTTCCAATTGGATATCATGCAACAAACCCAAAATCAAAATCGAGAGGGGTGTCGATCCTTATTTCGAGGAAGGTACCATGGGTGCTTACAGAACTAGCCAGAGACCCGGGAGGACGCTTCTTATTCGCGAAGGGTAGTGTAGGGGACATTAAGATCACGTTGGCGACATTATACGCCCCCAATGATCACCAAGAGAAATTCCTAAAAAAAACACTTAAATACCTGAATGAATTTGCAGAGGGTCACCTGGTTATCGGGGGAGACTTTAATGTCCCTCTGACCCCGAAGGAGTACACTTTTCACCAAAACCAATTGATTGACATATGGCGATTAATGCACTTTACAGAAAAAGATTACACTTTCTATTCCTCCCCCCATAAGTCATATTCTCGAATAGATTACTTTCTGGTTCCACATGCTCAGCTACATTCGGTACGAGAAACTAGTATTGGTTAAATTACTTGGTCAGATCATGCACCTGTTTTCCTAACGTATAGCCTGCAAAATCCACGGAATAAAGGTCTAACTCAATGGAGGCTAAATGAATCCCTCTTACAGAACAAAGAAGTTCTTGAAGAAGTAACTAAGGAAATAGAATATTATTTTAAAATAAACGATACCCCAGATTGCAACCCGGGAATTATATGGGAGGCACATAAACCAGTTATCAGAGGGATACTGATTAAACACGGAGCAAGATTAAAACGAAAGCGGACAGAACAGTTAATAATACTGCTAGAAGAACTAGCAGGGTTGGAATTTAGACATAAGCAAAACTTATCCCTATTCATAGAGAAAGATCTTAAAGTAAAAAGGACACAAATCTCGGACCTTCTATACTTTAAAGCCAAAGCAGCCCTACAGACTTGTAGAAAATTTTCATACGAATCGGGAGACAAATGTGGGAAATTTCTAGCGAGAACCTTACGAGAACAGAAACTGATTAATTATATACCACATATTGTCCAAACTAACCAAATGAAAGTTACGAAGCCCCTTGATATTGTTAGAGAATTTCAAGAATATTATAAATCCTTGTATAATCTGCAGACCAAGCCACCCACTCAAATTCAAATAGACCAATATCTCTCACGGTCATCGATGACTCAATTATCGGATACAGAGAGAAATGAGCTTGAAAAAACGATTACAGCAGAAGAACTCCAAAGAGTGACTAAATTTTTTAACGCTCTAGGGTCGAATGCAACCTTTGCAAAAGAGACAATACTGGCGCATATCTCAGTAATACCAAAGGAGGGGAAAGACCCGACATCTTGTGGAAGTTACCGGCCGATTTCATTACTTAATTTAGATTGCAAACTCTTCTCCAAAATACTGGCAAATAGGATCCAACAGCATATCCCGTCTTTAGTACATTTAGATCAAGTAGATTGCAAACTCTTCTCCAAAATCATATACTTGGGGACCTTGATCCCAAATAATATAAATAAGAATAACGTTGCAACATCATTAAAATGAATATTCTCCCTAAATTCGTTTATATCCCTTTTACAAGCACTTCCAATAAATATTCCAGCAAAATACCTCAAACAATGTCAAAACTTCAAATTCAAGTGGACTGATAAGGCGCTTACATACTTGGGGACCTTGATCCCAAATAATATAAATAAATTGAATTAAACTTTCCCCCATTGCTGCAAAAAGTGAAGAGTCTATTAGATAAATGGAAATCAGGCATGCATTCATGGATAGGACGTTGCAACATCATTAAAATGAATATTCTCCCTAAATTCTTATATCCTTTACAAGCACTTCCAATAAATATTCCAGCAAAATACCTCAAACAATGTCAAAAGTTAATTTTTGACTTCATATGGGCAAATAAGACCTAGAATACAACGTAGACAACTGACACTTCCCAAGAACCAGGGAGGATTGGCAGTACCCGAATTTAATAGAAACGGGTCATAGGCATAAGGATCTCAAACTGTGGGTACAGATTGAATATGCACAGTCGCATATCCCTTTGAGGAGGAACAATGGCGAACAATAAACGGAGTTGATGGATAAAGAGGGAGAATGGCGAACAATAACGGAGTTGATGGATAAAGAGGATATATATAGATTGAGATTTTGGAATGCACTCCAAGTTGTCCATTTTCTTAAAACACTCCCAGCCCCGGAGAGGTTTCATAGACCCCTCACTATCTTCGAGAAAGTGTGCTCGGCAACGGAAGTAATGTCTCATGCGTTATCAGTTAACTATGGCATACTAATGGCAACAGTGGAAATAGACTCCCTGAGATGTATCAGAGAATGGGAACAAGAGCTGGGAAGAAATTTTAATATAACACAAATACAAAAAATTCTGAGGCTCACGCATGAATCGTCGATATGTGTGAAAACACAAGAGACGAACTTTAAAATTCTGACACGCTGGTATAGAACACCAGATAAACTGAAGAAAATGTACCCTGACCTCTCGGACAGATGCTGGAGATGTCAGAGGGATAAAGGTACTTTGTTACATATTTTCTGGGGATGTCCTAAAATAAACAGGACAGAAGTTAGACGGATCGTGCAAATTTTTACAGAACATACAATTCCAAACGATCCAGCGTTCTTCCTCCTTCATGTTTCTCATATACCAGAAAAGGTATACAAGGAATCTATAATTTGTCACCTTTTAGATGCAGCTAAGGCATGTGTCCCACGGAGGTGGAACACCTTTATGGCCTCGGAGGAAGGAAGCACCCTCTCAGAAGAAGATTAGAAGTAAGACCATTCACATTATCACGATTATAAACATTCTAAAGTGAGAGGCGGATTCGGGAAAGATCTCCATGGGGTGGCTCTGAATGGGGGGGAGGGGGAAGAGAAAAGTGGGAATTTATTTATTTTATTTATTTATGTATTTATTTTTTATTTTTCTTTTCTTTTTCTTGTTTTTTCTTTTTTTTGATTTGTTTTGTTAAAAAATTAGACGAGTGGTACGGGTCTGAGATACGGGGAAGCATAGAGAGGAGTTTGTAAGGAGTAGAGATATCTGAACCAGATGACTCAATCCGATATAGGATATTCATAAAGTAAAGCTTAAAAGAGCTGTGAAGTGAATTATTTGTTGAAGATTATTAACCTTTAATAATGTGTACCCCCTAATTTTTGTGTATGCCCCTATATGTGTACTACTGTGTCTGAATAAAGAAAATAATTGAAAAAAAGAATGTAAATGCGGAAATTCTGTAATGCCCAGACAGTGGACAATAAAGCTTCTTCGCAGTCAGAAAACTTAATCTCAACTGAGAACAATGTTTTACTGGCGTAAGCGTTAATCTTACTGACATTCTCTTGTTTCTGATAAAGAACAGAACTCATACTCACCTGCGTGTACCCTGTCTCAAGAAAAAAGGGATTTCCTCCTTCTGGATACGCAAGGCAGGAGGCTTGGGTGAGTTGTACCTTCAGTTCTTTCATAGTGTCTGTTTGTTCCTTGCCCCATGACCACTCAGTGTCTTTCTTCAGCAGATGAAGTAACGGTTTGCTAATCTCGGCGTAATTGTCGATGAACTTACGTGAATGGATAGCTGGCCCAAAATGTGTCAGAGTTCTGTGAGGTGTTTGGTCATGTCAGTACTTTTGATTAGGGATGAGCCGAACACCCCCCTGTTCAGTTCGCACCAGAACCTGTGAACAGACCTAAAATTTGTGTGAACTTTAGAACCCTATTAAAGTTTATGGGACTCCAACGTTCGAAATCAATAGTGCTAATTTAAAGGCTTATATGCAAGTTATTGTCGTAAAAAGGGTTTGGAGACCTGGGTCCTGCCCCAGGTGACATGTATCAATGCAAAAAAAAGTTTTAAAAACGGCAATTTTTTCGGGAGCAGTGATTTTAATAATGCTTAAAGTGAAAACAATAAAAGTGTAATATTCCTTTAAATTTTGTACCTGGGGGGTGTCTATAGTATGCCTGTAAAGGCATAAAAGCATGTTTCTCGTGCTTAGAACTGTCCCTGCACAAAGTGTCATTTCTGCAGAAAAAAAAGTCATTTAAAAGCACTCGCGGCTATAATGAATCGTCGGCTCCCCGTAATACAGAGAACAGTCATTGAAAGTCATTGATAAAAAAAAAGCGTGGGGTTCCCCCTAAATTCAATTACCAGGCCCTTCAGGTCTGGTATGGATTTCAAGGGGAACTCCACGCCAAATTTAACCAAAAAAATGGCGTGGAGTTCCCCCCAAAATCCATACCAGACCCCTTATGCGAGCACGCAACCTGGCAGGCCGCAGGAAAATAGGGGGGGATGAGAGAGCGCCCCCCCTCCAGAACCATACCAGGCCACATGCCCTCAACATTGGGAGGATGCTTTGGGGGTCTGTGACCCCTCAAAGCACCATGTCCCCATGTTGATGGGGACAAGGGCCTCATCCCCACAACCCTGGCCGTTGGTTGTGGGGGTCTGCAGGCGGGGGGGCTTATTGGAATCTGGAAGCCCCCTTTAACAAGGGGACCTTGAAATTGTAAAACAATTGTAAAAAAACACACTGACACCGTTGGGAAAAGTAATTTATTAAAAATAAAAAAAGATTCCAGCGGTGGTAATCCACTCTTGGTATCCAGTAATGGGTGATCTCTTCTCTGGGGTCCTGTGATGGGTGATCTCTCCCGATGACGTCCAGCGCAGCACATCGTGTCTCCATGGAGACACTGCGGGAATCCCGGTGATCCTAGCTGAGGAGGACGGGGCCACCCGTCACCTGATTCCCCAGTGATGTACGGGTGACCCCGCCCCCTCTGATGTAACGGATACCTGCGTTACATCAGAGGGGGGCGGGGTCACCCGTACATTACTGGGGAAGCCTGGGTTTCCCCTTGCGTCAGAGGGGGGCGGGGTCAGGTGACGGATGGCCTCGTCCTCCTCAGCTAAGGCCTGTCAGGTGTCGGGATTCCCGCAGTGTCTCCGTGGAGACAGGATGTGCTGTGCTGGACCATCGGGAGAGATCACCCATCGCTGGACCCCGGAGAGATGATCACCCATCGTTGGATACCAAGAATGGATTACCACTGCTGTAATCTTTTTTTTTATTTTTAATAAAGGACTTTTCCCAACCGTGTCAGTGTGTTTTTAAAAAAAAAATTACACTTTCTTTGTGAAATGGTAGATGTACCCGTTACCATTTCAAACAGGGGGGGCGGGATCTGGGGGTCCCCTTGTTAAAGGGGGCTTCCAGATTCCGATAAACCCCCCGTCTGCAGACCCCCACAACCACCGGCCAGGGTTGTGGGGATGAGGCCCTTGTCCCTATCAACATGGGGACATGGTGCTTTGAGGGGTCACAGACCCCCAAAGCACCCTCCCAATGTTGAGGGCATGTGGCCTGGTACGGTTCAGGAGGGGGGCACTCTCTCACCCCCCTCTTTTCCTGCTGCCTGCCAGGTTGCGTGCTCAGATAAAGGGTCTGGTATGGATTTTTGGGGGGGAATTCCACACCATTTTTTTTATTTGGGTGGAGTTCCCCTTAATATTCATACCAGACCTGAAGGGCCTGGTAATTGAATTTGGGGGGAACCCCACGCCCCTCTCTGTATTACGGGGAGCAGACAATTCATTATAGCCGTGAGTGCTTTTGAATTACTTTTTTTCCTGCAGAAAGGACACTTTGTGCAGGGACGGTTCTAAGCACGGGAAACATGCGCCCCTTCACAGGCATACTATACACACCCCTAGGTACGAAATTTAAAGGAATATTACACTTTTTATTGTTTCACTTTAAGCATAGCCGAAAGGCATGCAAACCCAGCAGTATTGTTGGTTTCCAAAACTGAAGGCCAGTTTATATTGATCTTCTTCGCTGACTTTTATGGTCCAGTATTCCTGGGCACAGTCGAGGGCCGAGAATACCTGGGATCCCTGGAGTTGGGCAAGGCACTGGTCTATGTAGGTTACGGGCCAGCCTGACATGTAGACATGCTTATTGAGTTGTCGGAGATCAGCGCACAAGTGCCACTGTCTGTTGGGTTTCAAAATCTCCAGGATGGGGTGATTGTACGAGCTGTGGATGGGCCTAATTATACCCCGTTTGAGTAATTCCTAATGATCTCATCTCGAGACTCATAGGAGGCTAGCGGAAGTCTATACTGTTTTACCAATACTGGTGGGGCCTAAGGGTCGGTCTGGATTTTGGCGATGTGGAGATCAGTATTCCCACAATCGTAGGAATCCTGAGCACATATTTCCTGGAATTCAAAAAGAAGTTTGCGGAGCAATTGCTGCTCAAGATCATTGGTGTCGGTATCGGCTAAGGCTATGATCTCCTCAACTATTTCTTTGAATCCTGGAAAACGTTCAGGTTTCCCTATCTCATAGGCCTCTTCAAGCCTGGTGGTCAAACCATTGGGTGCCCGAGGTGTATTTTTCTCCCAATCAGGTCCCTTGGGGTACTCTTGTTCTTTGATTGGTTGATCAAAGACGAGAGATTTACCTTCAATTCTACAGGTACCATACTTAGAATTGAAGGGGTAAATGGACTCTATGGTGAATATACCCCTGGGTAAAGAATTGAACAATTGTTCAATTAATTTCTCCCCAGAGTCCAATCACTTGGTTTGTGACTCCAAATGTATAATACCCGGTCTCTACCACAAGGCTGATAAGGGTGCCCTTGGGTAGGTTAAGGTCCTGATTGGAGAGGTTGTAAACATAGATGGACATTATCGACTGCTGCGTATTGCTCAAGGGTGCGTGGGTAATTTTTATTCCCTCCTCCTGTATTCTCTGGGACAGGCAGACTAATGCATCTGATCCCTTCAGTTTTTGTCCTTTTTTGACATTTATGGGAAGTAGGACATTTTTTATGTCCCTAGGGATGATAATTTCTCAGCAGCATAAGGCATCTGTTGCTGGAACTTCAGGGCTAAGGTCATATATTGGTATCCCCCCTTTAGTCGACTCCATAAGCAGTCGTTTATCAGGTCAATTTGGGTGGCAAAACAATGTAGTAAGTCGTTGCCAAGGTAAATTTGGGATTGGGGATTATCCAGCACTATGAACATGTGGGTTGTTGTCTTATTACCTACAGTGATATTTAAAATGCATCTAGCGACAGAGTTATGGTCCTCAGAGTCATCAATAGTATCTGTCTTCCAATGTCACTAAGGAGTGGAGAAACAGATAATTTACATGTCAGAAAGGTGACTAACAAAGCCATGGCTCACAAAGCTATGCTTTTGTTTTAGATCAATTTTGGCATATTTTGACCTATTAAGACCATTTATCCGGATAGGGATAAAGAGGTCGCTGCAAACCCTTTCTATTTCTGCCAGGAACTGGATATGATTTCCCCCTTTCTTAGTTTTATTTTCTTGATGAAAGGATATGGTCAATACATTATCCTGGAGGGAGATCTCTTTTATCTTATCCTGGGGAATTTTAAAAATATGGTCCTCATCTCCTACTTCCAGGCGATGATTGTCAGGTTGGATAACCATGACATCGGGGGAACTGACTATTCCTGAAGTGGATTGCTAGAGAACCAGGCCATTCTTCCACCAGGTAGCAGTGTCGCCGGGAATGGGGAGTTTGACGTCTTTCATATCTAATCAGGGAGTTGACCTGAGACCACATCACTTGATTCACGCAATCAACAATTGTGTTGAGCCTCTTAAGGAGATCCAGTCCAATGATCATGTGATGGTGTTGGAGATCTGCAATAATAACAGGGTGCCTGATTTCCTTATAACCTAATTTGAGTTTAAGCCAGGTAGCCCCCCCTGACTTGCAGTGGCTCTCCCTCCACCCCGATTAGTGAGCAATCAAAGCTCATAAGTCTCGGTTTGCAGGGGCATATCATTATAATGATGAAGAGCCAAGGACACCTTTTTTGGACAAAGGTTATCCAAGGAGAGACAACCCACAGAGAGGAGGGACCCCACTGAGACATCACCCATCACAAAGGGAGCCCCCAGGGAGGGGGGAGAAAGAGGGGATGGAGGAAGATCCAAAAGAAGAAGAGAACATTAGGCGAAGTAATATTTAACATCAGTGGGGTAGATCTAACCAAACAGGAGCTTCAGGTACTTGACCAAGGATTGGAATTTGCCCCAAAAAAAAACTCAATAAATTTGAGACATACATAGGGATTCAAAAATTCACAAGGAGTATCAATAGAAAAGAGGCATTTTGCCCTAAATCCCATGAAAAGACATGTAAATGAATTAGAAATCGGGATGTATACCCAGTTACGCAATAAGTCAACATTTAACCAAAATACAAAACAGACATATTGATATGTTGAAAAAATTTGTAACTAATTATTTGGAAACGTTAAACATAAAGAAACCCACAGGCCAGGGTCACATCAAGGAGGGGATTACAACCCTCAAAAAGAGAAGGGATCTGGTAATTAGATCAACTGACAAACGGGGGGGGGGGGGGGGGATTGTGGTATGAAATAAATCTTAATACCAATCAGCAATGAGCGATCTATTAAATGACAATGAGACCTATTAAGTAATGAAAGGGGACCCCACTAGACAATATAAAAAAGAATTAGAAAACATTGTGAAAGAAGGTAAAGAAAAAGGATTTATCAATGAGAAAGAGGAAAAGTACCTAATTTCTGAAACTTGCAGGATCCCTGTCATTAACGCAATCTCCAAAATTCATAAGAACAGCACAAACCCACCAGGACACCCCATCATAAATGGAATTGATTCTCTTGGGACAGTACATCAATTGTCACCTACAACCCCTGGTACAAAATACTAAGGCATAATTGAAGGATACAAAACACATATTGCAAATTATGAAGGATATTAGTGTTTCGGATACAACTATTATGGTCACAGCAGTTGTGGCATTGCTATATACAAATATTAACTATATAGGGGCCAACAATGCGGCCAAATAGGCTCTGGTGAACAATAGAAGCATGGATAGACAACAAAAAAATCAAGGGGGTAGCCATGGGTGCTAGGTTCGTCCCAAGCATAGCAAAGTTATATATGGCCAAATGGGAAGAAGAAGAAGCATTGTATAACTCACCAAGTTAATTGTGATTGTACAATATATTTATTGATGATTTAATTATATTCTGGGATGTAATGAACAGGAACTTAACACATTCCTGATGGGAATGAATAATAACAGTAAAAGTATCACACTGACATGGGAACTCCATATGAAAATCCACCTTCTGGACCTGGAAATTACTAATCTAAATAATAAGATAATTACAAAAACCCATTTTAAAGCTACAGATAGGAATTTGTATATTCCACAAAACAGTTGCCACTACAAACCCTGATTAGTTAAAGTACCTAGAGGACAGCTCCTTAGGATTAAGAAAAACTGCACAACCACTAGTGATTATGAGGTACAATCATCACAGTTAGCAAATAAATTCATTATGAAATGCTATGATCACGATTTTATTGATTGATTGAGTGCCCTCCGTCACCTACCGGAGCAGTCGGAGGTGATCACGTCTGTCCCCTGGGCTGACATGGAGACGAGTGAGGGGAAGATGGCCTCCACCCATCTCCATGATACTGCAGGGTGGAAGCAACGTCAAAATGTCACTTCCACCCATACTTCTTAAAGGAAAATTTTTTGTTGTCATTTTTTCAAAATGCTAAAAAAAAAAAATTTCTTTGCATTTAAGTCCAAATATGAGATCTGAGGTCTTTTTGACCCCAGATCTCATATTTAAGAGGTCCTGTCATTCTTTTTTCTATTACAAGGGGGGTGTTTACATTCCTTGTAATAGGAATAAAAGTGGCACATTTTTTTTTTAAAACAGTGTAAAAATAAAAAATAAAAGGTAAAATAAATAAGAAAAAAAAAATTTTTTCCCGCCGAGCTTGCATGCAGACGCTCCTCTGTAACGCAAATCATGCAACCGGTAGAATTTTTTTAATGTTGCCTATGGAGATTTTTAAGGATAAAAGTTTGTCGCCATTCCATGAGCGGGCACAATTTTGAAGCGTGACATGTTGGGTATCAATTTACTCGGCATAACATTATCTTTCACAATATAAAAAAAAATGGGCTAACTTTACTGTTGTCTTATTTTTTAATTCAAAAAAGTGTATTTTTTTTTAAAAAAAGTGCGCTTGTAAGACCACTGCCCAAATATGGTGTGACAGAAAGTATTACAACGACCACCATTTTATTCTCTAGGGTAAAGAGAAATGTTATTGGAGAAAACCTGGTCTCCAGCCAAGGTTCTCCAAAAGAGAGGGAGCTGTCGGACTATCGCGGTACGTTAAGTGTTGTTACTGATGTTCATAAAACAATATTATATAAAATGTAACACTTTATTATTGTTCTTCACACATTTATACATTGAACACATTTTAAAACAAACAAATGTACAATAAGTATTTCAACTAGTTTCGCTAAACAGCTTCATCAGGAAATACATATGTTTTACATCTGCAAAAGAAAAAAGAAAGGGGGGAATTTTAGGGAAGAACATTTATGTTTTGGGATCAGTCATTGCTGTATATAGATCAGCAATGTTGATTATTTCTCGTGAAAAGGAGAGGATATACATTGGTAGATGTTGAGCAGACTCTTACCCCATCGAGATGCATCTATGGAGACACGGGCGCGCCCGCCAGTGCCTTGCACGGCGACTGGGGAAGGGCAGGTCAAGCCAGCAGGTTGTTCAGTGGTACCTGAAGATAATGCCCGTAATTTGTCAATCGAGTAGTGGACAGTCAATAATAAATGGGTGTCACCCAGGATTGGAAAGAGTGCCCGATATTAGGTTCTATTCCGGTGCGGCGCCCAGGGAGGAATATGAGTGAACAGTGTGGTTGGATATGCCTAACAGTGGTGAGTGAAGAAAGGGGGATGAGAGGGGAATGGGGGAGGGGTGAAGGGAAGGGAGGTGGAAGGGGGAGAAAAGAGGGGGGGGAAAGGGAAAAAAGAAGGGGGGGGGAAGGGGAAAAATTGAAGGGGAGGGAAGGGGGGGGGGGAAGAAAGTGGATAATGGTGAGAGGACGGGTGTGAGGGGGATGAATTGGGGAAGGGGAAAAAGAGAGATTGAGGAACTGTGCATGAAAGCAAGGGGAGGTTGAGGATATGAGTAAGTGAATTGGTGAAGGTGGTGAGACATCTGGTGAAAATTGGGCTGGGCTATGATATGTGTGGGTAGGTGGGAGGATATGGAGGTGAGGTAAGATGAATGGGAAAAGGAGAGGAAAAACAGGAAGGGAGGGAAGGAGAAAAAAGGGGGGGATGAAAAGGAGGAGAGAAGGGAAAGGGGATAGGGAAAGGAAACGGGAGGGGGGGGGGGGAAAGGGGAGGGAAAAAAAGGGGGGAGAAGGGAAGGGGAGGTGCAGGAAGTGAAGTGGGGAAGCAAAGAGAAGGGGGGAGGGGGTAATACAAGGTGTGAAATTGAGGAATGGGGTGTGCTCGAAGTGGGGGGAGCATGTGGACTGGAAATTGGTGCTTAAAGTGTTACAAATAAACTGGTGCCACAGCAATGAACCAATCATAGGGAGGATAGGGATAATAGTATTCCCTATGTAAGAGTATAGAAACAAAAACAGCTAAGTGAGGTGCATGTGCCACGGAATGTGAAAGGGGGTGACAGGGTGTGCAGTGGTGTGTATAGGGGGGGAGGGAATTTGTTTGAAGGGACTTATGATTGTAAGCTGGGGGTCATTTACCTGGCAGCCGACAGATGGTCTATGCGGACTAAACCGTGGACTACTTGTCACTGAGATGGTATTTAGTGAGTCACAATAACCGGGATACGACTAGGAATGGCGGGGTAAGGTAATCTGGTATGGAAACAGTGCGTTCCCCTATGGTGCGGGTAGCCTTATAAACCTAGGGGATAAAGCATAGGGTTAAAATGAATGTGCATAGGATAAGGAGCAATGGAGCGGCCAGTGATGGCCGCTACCCACCCCCCATCCCTCTAACCTTGATGATCAGATGGCTTACCGCATTTGTTCCAGTTGTGTCTTCCCGGGAGGTGATGGGACCTGCTGGCTGAGCGGCCATAGCCGCTTTTTATTGCCCCTCCAACCTCCGCGCTAGCGCCGGTGTGATGACGGCGCCTGGCGTCAGGAGGTCAAGGGTCCCGCAGCGCGTCCGTAGCCCGGCCGCACACGCGCACTTCCGGCGTCCCCATTCGCGCATGCGCGAATAGTAGGGGGCCGCATCGACGCAGTTGGTCATGGCCGGTGTGAGGTGCGCGCGTATAGGGCCGGGCACGCGCGCTGCGCTCATGCCCAATGGCCCAGGACGACCTAGGCCAAGGCATGTGCAAGGACATAGCATGGAGTACACCCGTCCTAAATAAATGGGCGGGGACTCCATGCCGTCCCAGGGGCCCTACCAATCGCCGGAAAGGAATGGCAGGCACATCCATGCATCCAAGAGCACCTCGAGGGGGATATATATACACTATCAGGGGGGTCATATTGGCTCCCCAGGTATGGAGTCGCCCATCAAACCGTATATTCCGTAAACAGAGGATATCACAATTAATTAAGCTAGCATATATGGTTACAATGAAATACAAAGAAATGAATAAACAACATAATCTAATACACATAATTATAGCAAAAAAAGGGAAAAAAAAAAAAGTAGGGCAGTCCCCTACTGTCTTGCCCCCTTAAAAAAGTATTCTATTCTATGGTAGAATGATGTAATCTCTATACCATTACTGACTTTATATGTAACCAAAAATGAGATCTATCTTGTAACCTGGAATTTGGTGTTCATACTCTCTTGTCTTGAGCATTATATCGTTCTAGCTTTCTGCATGAATATCTGTTCCCTGAAGGACCTGACCGAGCATGGCCCGGATTGTCCACCACCATCTGTCAAGACCGCAATATGTCCCTTTTTTTGCTATAATTATGTGTATTAGATTATGTTGTTTATTCATTTCTTTGTATTTCATTGTAACCATATATGCTAGCTTAATTAATTGTGATATCCTCTGTTTACGGAATATACGGTTTGATGGGCGACTCCATACCTGGGAAGCCAATATGACCCCCCCTGATAGTGTATATATATCCCCCTCGAGGTGCTCTTGGATGCATGGATGTGCCTGCCATTCCTTTCTGGCGATTGGTAGGGCCCCTGGGGCGGCATGGAGTCCCCGCCCATTTATTTAGGACGGGTGTACTCCATGCTATGTCCTTGCACATGCCTTGGCCTAGGTCGTCCTGGGCCATTGGGCATGAGCGCAGCGCGCGTGCCCGGCCCTATGTGCGCGCAACTCACACCGGCCATGACCAACTGCGCCGATGCGGCCCCCTACTATTCGCGCATGCGCGAATGGGGACGCCGGACGTGCATGTGTGCGGCCGGGCTACGGACGCGCTGCGGGACCCTTGACCTCCTGACGCCAGGCGCCGTCATCACGCTGGCGCGGAGGTTGGAGGGGCAATAAAAAGCGGCTATGGCCGCTCAGCCAGCAGGTCCCATCACCTCCCGGGAAGACACAACTGGAACAAATGCGGTAAGCCATCTGATCGTCAAGGTTAGAGGGATGGGGGGTGGGTAGCGGCCATCACTGGCCGCTCCATTGCTCCTTATCCTATGCACATTCATTTTAACCCTATGCTTTATCCCCTAGGTTTATAAGGCTACCCGCACCATAGGGGAACGCACTGTTTCCATACCAGATTACTTTACCCCACCATTCCTAGACGTATCCCGGTTATTGTGACTCACTAAATACCATCTCAGTGACAAGTAGTCCACGGTTTAGTCCGCATAGACCATCTGTCGGCTCCCAGGTAAATGACCCCAAGCTTACCATCATACGTCCCTTCAAACAAATTCCCTCCCCCCCTATACACACCACTGCACACCCTGTCACCCCCTTTCACATTCCGTGGCACATGCACCTCACTTAGCTGTTTTTGTTTCTATACCCTTACATAGGGAATACTATTATCCATATCATCCCTATGATTGGTTCATTGCTGTGGCACCAGTTTATTTGTAACACTTTAAGCACCAATTTCCAGTCCACATGCTCCCCCCACTTCGAGCACACCTCATTCCTCAATTTCACACCTTGTATTACCCCCTCCCCCCCTCCTGCCCTTCCCCCCCCCCACTTCACTTCCTGCACCTCCCCTTCCCTTCTCCCCCCTTTTTTTCCCTCCCCTTCCCCCCCACCCCTCCCATTTCCTTTCCCTATCCCCTTTCCCTTCTCTCCTCCTTTTCATCCCCCCCTTTTTTCTCCTTCCCTCCCTTCCTGTTTTTCCTCTCCTTTTCCCTTTCATCTCACCTCACCTCCATATCCTCCCACCTACCCACACATATCATAGCCCAGCCCAATTTTCACCAGATGTCTCACCACCTTCACCAATTCACTTACCCATATCCTCAACCTCCCCTTGCTTTCATGCACAGTTCCTCAATCTCTCTTTTTCCCCTTCCCCAATTCATCCCCCTCACACCCGTCCTCTCACTATTATCCACTTTCTTCCCCCCCCCCTTCCCTCCCCTCCCCTTCAATTTTTCCCCTTCCCCCCCTTCTTTTTTCTCCTTTCCCCCCCTCTTTTCTCCCCCTTCCACCTCCCTTCCCTTCACCCCTCCCCCATTCCCCTCTCATCCCCCTTTCTTCACTCACCACTGTTAGGCATATCCAACAACACTGTTCACTCATATTCCTCCCTGGGCGCCGCACCGGAATAGAACCTAATATCGGGCACTCTTTCCAATCCTGGGTGACACCCATTTATTATTGACTGTCCACTACTCGATTGACAAATTACGGGCATTATCTTCAGGTACCACTGAACAACCTGCTGGCTTGACCTGCCCTTCCCCAGTCGCCGTGCAAGGCACTGGTAGGCGCGCCCGTGTCTCCATAGATGCATCTCGATGGGGTAAGAGTCTGCTCACCATTTACCAATGTATATCCTCTCCTTTTCACGAGAAATAATCAACATTGCTGATCTATATACAGCAATGACTGATCCCAAAACATGAATGTTCTTCCCTAAAAATCCCCCCTTTTTTTCTTTTTTCTTTTGCAGATGTAAAACATATGTATTTCCTGATGAAGCTGTTTAGCGAAACTAGTTGAAATACTTATTGTACATTTGTTTGTTTTAAAATTTGTTCAATGTATAAATGTGTGAAGAACAATAATAAAATGTTACATTTTATATAATATTGTTTTATGAACATCAGTAACAACACTTAACGTACCGTGATAGTCCGACAGCTCCCTCTCTTTTGGAGAACCTTGGCTGGAGACCAGGTCTTCATTTCTCTTTATATATACATTTCTATTTTTTTCTTTATACTATACGGATGATGGTACATACTATTTTTTCATATCTCTTTTCCCAACTAAGAAAGTTAGAGCGACAAGGGATATTGCTTTCTTGAATATAAAGCATAGATTACCGCACATATTTTTCCAACAGATCAATTTGGGCTCCCCTGAGTAACTTATAATATTTAGATATATTGTTTCATTGCTGTGTTGATGTTTTGATAATGTATGTGTGAAATATCAATCACCAGGAAATCTAGTCCTGTATGACATTGTATAATTATACTCGTTAATTAATAAAGTCAAATTATTTACTTATTAATTTTGTTGGGAGATATTTATACTTTGGTAAGAAAACCCTACAAATTAACGAACTCAGGAAAGGATTGTGGTATGCACTGATATTCTGAACTAGGTTCACAAAATTACCGTAAGGTTGGAGGCACTGAAAAACAAAAGACTGAGATCTTAATTGAGATTCCATACCATTCTCACAACATAAAATTAGCAAGCACCGCTGAGATATTTTGTAAGAGGGAATCTTACCACATTACAGAACATACTGGTGATTGTATTTGCATATACATTGTAAAAAATATCAGTTGTATATTAACATGGCTGGTAGTGATAATGAATCATGCTCATCTAGAAACAGCCAGAATGGTGATACCACCCCAGCAGTAACTACCTCAATCCATAAAAAGGCCACTGGTCCTCAGGAAAACTTAGGTCCTTGACTATGGTGTGACCGATTATATTCGCAAAAGATTAGACATAGGAGGCAGTTTATAGAAATGTATTCAAGAGGAGAAAAAACAGGCCCAGAGGTTAAATTATATATTTTTTTTATTGAAGATGGTTGGATTTACCCAATGATTATGGCTTTTGCTAGCGCAAAAGACACAAAAAGTCAAGACCGGCTCATTATAGAGTCTTGGCCGATCTTGTGGTTTTTGTGTAATGAAATTGCTGAACAAATGCCAGGTTTAAAGAGAGAATATTTGAACAGCCGCACCAACTTAAATAAAAAAAACTGAAACAATAGAATCCCTGTCAAACCAAATCCAACAGGCTGAGAGTAGACTTAGACAATCTAAAGAAGGCCAGGAAGAGTTAATGGGCCAGATCCAAAATGTTCAAGAATTATATGAAGAATCCTGTCGCCTAGTTAAAAGACTACAAGAGAAATATCAAAAATGCAAATAAGAAATAAAATATTACAAACGAGAGAAAAATGGCCCCATTGAAGCAAACTCTGCTGATAAAGATAAAGAGAATGAAGCAGAGATTGAGAGACTCAAATCTGGACAGAGAGCAATGGAGGGATGGATAGAAAGATTAAAGGAACAATTAGACTATGAATCCATGAGCCAAAGTCATTTAGAGGAACAGGAAATGGAAAAACGGGAACATTCATATGTCTGGGGACACAGGTATGTCACAATGAGACAGGGTCAGAAGACAGGTCACCCCCTAAGCTGCAAAGATACTACCCAGAACGTACAGAGGAAGAAGTAGAAAAAGCTTCATATGGGCAGAAAAGGAAGCCTAGGACCCTAATAAAAAAATATGACACCACCAAGGTGATAAAATTCTTAAAAGAAACTGTTCCCGTTTTTTTTCCAAGAAGGGTTCCCAAACCATCACTGACCATATAGGAACCTACGAATGTACCCTGAAAACCTTAAACGTTCAGGACGATTGTACCAAAATTGAGTTATTGCCATGGATATTTGAAGAAAAGTACAGACAATTCTTTGATTCATTGCAGGCTCTATACGGTCAGTCATGGAAGGAAATTGGAGTTTGGGCCGTACAAAACTGTTACCGCTGCCAAAGACGCGGCCTACAATTTAAAATGTGGCCCTAATCAGAGTCTCACAGAATTCCTAGCCGTGTTGAGAAGCGCATAATTTCTGGCAGAAAAAGAACCCCAATCCGGACCATACAGAATTCCTGACTCTATTTTTTGAAGTGCTACCTGCTTATATCAAATTGGGACTGGCAAGGGATTTTAAGAAAGGACATTCCCTGGATTGGTTAGTCAGGGAGAGTGATCACTTGTACTCAATCCAGCAGTCCAGCAAAGGGGGAGTGAAAAGAGAAGCCAAACCTAACCCTAAAACCATAGCAGCCAGCACTGTGACCCCCCAACCTCATGGTCTACAAACAGAGAGGA
Organism: Lithobates sylvaticus; assembly: GCA_028564925.1. NCBI lineage: Eukaryota > Metazoa > Chordata > Amphibia > Anura > Ranidae > Lithobates > Lithobates sylvaticus. Next base: position 749,616,667 of record CM053026.1, on the reverse strand, counting down.
AATCATATACTGAGACAGTCCAAGATGGGAAACCAATGGGGCCACCTGGAGTTTCACCCTATCCACAGCAGATGATAGAGGACAGACAGAAATAGCCAGATGGTATATCTGCAGGGGTCCCAGAACAACAAACAATCAAATTGGAATCGAGATCCCAATTCTACTAGGTACCCCTACTATAACAGGAACCCTAACTTTGATAGGAACCCTAACTTTGTCAGAAACCACAATTTTAACAGAGACCACAATTTTTAAGGGTACCCATGCTTTAACAGAAATCCAAACTTTCACGATCACCCTGGGAACTATAGTGACCCCAACTTTATAAGAGATCCAAATTTTAATGATAATCCTGATAATCGCAGGACACCTCCCAATCAGGAACATCTCAATCACCAGAGGTTAAAACCAATTTTTCCTTTGAGCGATCTCCATCCCGCCTAATAAAGGTCAAGTCATGGATTCATAGATTAATGTATTAATGGAAATCTCATTCAAGGTGTTAGTTTAGAGTTGGTTTGACTCCACACAACCATGCAATAGAGTAAACAATTTTCATTACCATCTTCGTTTCTGCGATACATTTTGTCTGACATATACAGCAGTATTTGCACTTGTGTTTCTATATGCATTGCTCTGCGAGGCAAACCTTTTTATGTGAATGTCCAGTACCCTTTTACTTTTTCTTTTGCTTGTTATTTACATGTATTGTGTCTTTGCTTGTATTGCATTAAAATCAATAAACATTAAAAAAAAAAAAAAATCATCCCAAATGGTTTTAGGTCAATTTTATTTTATTTTTAATTTTATTTTTTTATTACATTTTTGCCCAATATTCAATCTTTGTTTTACAAATAAACATTTAAAGAAAATCAGCATTGTAGTAACAGTACAAACAATAGTTATTTTTGACAATTCCAATATAAGTTTATTTGAAAAATCTTGCATTTAAATGTCCGAAAGGAGGCTAAATCTGCTTTGCTGCATTGCCCCATTCCGGACTTATTTGTCCGTCAACAAAAATTTACATCTTATTTGTTTATAGCAACCAAAAGATTGCCAAGGCCTGGGAGAAACCTACAGTCTCTTTCCAGGGAGAGAGAGATCGTTTTACAGCAAAGCTGTTTAACCACTTAAGGACCAGAAGATTTTCCCCCATAATGAACATGTCATTTTTTGCGATACGGCACTGCGTTGCTTTAACTGACAAAATGAACGTCCTTTTTTTCCCACAAATAGAGCTTTCTTTTGGTGGTATTTGATCATCTCTGCAGGTTTTATTATTTGCCCTATAAACAAAAAAAGACCGACAATTTCAAAAAATAACTATATTTTTTACTTTTTGCTATAATAAATATCCCAAATAAAAAAAACAAAACAAAAAAATTCTTCATCAGTTTAGGCCTATATATATTCTTCTGGTAAAAAAAATCACGATAAGCGTATATTGATTGGTTAGTGCAAAAGTTATAGCATCTACAAAATAGGGGATATATTTATGACATTTTTATTATAAATTATTTTATTTTTTTTACTAGTAATGGCGGTGATCAGCAATTTTTAGCAGAACTACGACAGATTGTATACTTTTGACACTTTTTTGGGACCATTGACAGTAAAATGCACTGATTACTGTATAAATGACACTGGCAGGGAAGGGGTTAACACTAGGGGGCAATCAAGGGTTAAATGTGTTCCCTGGGAGGTGTTTATAACTGCGGGGGGAGTGTACTGACTGGAGGAGGAGAGAGATTGCTGTTACTGATCACTAGGAACAGATGGTCACTCTCTACTCCCCTGTCAGAACGAGATCTGTTTGTTTATATTGACAGATCCTCATTCTGGCTCTCTGTGGAGCGATCGCGGGTGGCCGGCAGACATCGGGGCCGCTGGCCATGCGCATCGGTTTCCCCTCCATGCAGTGGGCGTGCGCCTGCTATAGCTCCTTTAAATAAGCCGACGTGCACCTATAACGATTTTTACGGGAATGAGCAGACCTGCAGCAGTATAATGACGGCGGCTGGTTGGCAAGTGGTTAATGAACAAATGTCTAGTATTCTTCATGACATGCATGCTAAGTTCCTTAGGATCTGGTAACCATGGTTGAGATATGCCTTCCCTGGTTTTCCCTTGACAAGTGTCCACTCCAATTGATGTCTCCGGTGACCCCAGGTCCCTACCCTCCTCCTCTTCTCCTCACCATACTTTTACCTTTCTCTCCTGTCTTGCTTTCTGCTCTCTCTCTTTTCATGGGTTTTTCAGCTCTCTTTAGCTGCCTATTTGTGTCCGGGACTACCTACTGAGGGGTCATTGGCACATATGTCCTGGCTACTTTGGCAATTGTGTTTTTTTTCCCCTAAAATACATATGTTTGTTTAGGTTAGATGTGCCTGTTTAAGAAGGAGGCCCTCCCTCCTTCTCCTTTGCTGTTTATGTCCATCTATGTTTTATA